>JBBMKC010256509.1:0-10063 GCA_037834085.1 Bipalium vagum | reverse complement strand
ATAATTTCGAGATTAGATCTCGCAGTAAGCGTCGAACCAAAGTAAATTTGACCAAACACTTACATTTGGTGTGCGAAACGTTACATTTGGTGACGGTCTTACATGTTCAACATACAATTCAACATGAATAGACGAAAAGTAAATTTTCATATGGAAATTTAAGTTTCATTCATATGATTACAATTAAGAAACCTTTCTAGTTGACTGCTTAATAACAGTTATTATTTTATAAAATAATAAAAGTGCAAACCACCATATAAAATTGTTAAGTTTTAAGAGAGTGAGGGTGTGATAATTCACTTACACAGATAATTTTTTCAGTGAGTTATAATAAACTCTATTATTCAAAATACTAATTTTTAGTTAGTATTATAAGTTAATTGTTAGCAATTTTTGAAGGCAAATTTTTATGATTTTCCTTTGGGTATTTATACTAGTTTTTATTATGTGTGCTGGCATTCCTACAATTATCGTAGGTGTATTTTGAAATGACTTCATTTCCCCTTTTTTTCTCATTTGACGTCATCACTCATGCAACTGTAACCCACCTCCAAAATCATCACTGACGTCATTTCCTATTTTTAAAAATTTGTGTTATTATCATTTTTATTATTCTTATTATTTTATTTTATTTTTTATTTATTTTTTTAATTTTAATTAACATGTTTTATTATTTTTAATCAATTATAGTACTTATTGCCCTAAAAAATTATTATATAGTATTATATATCATTACTCTTTATAATATTATCATGTTTAAACACTATATTATCATATCATCACTATATATTATTATTGTTATTTTATTCTTTTCCTTTTTCTCTTTATGCTTTATCACCTCCAACCAAATATATCATCTTTCCACCCATTGCCTCTGATATTACTCTGGCGCCCACCCCCCAAGCCCAAGTAATTTCTTTTTCAGATTAATTTTTTTTTAATTCATTAACCCTATCCCAGATCCTGCTTCACTGCCCTGTGGATATGTTTTCAGGTTGGATTAGTGTATTTAATTTATTATTATTCTTTATATTATTTTATTTATTTAAAAAATTGATATTAATTAAAATTAACTTTTATTTCCATAAAATCACTAATACAATTAGAAATTTTTTTTTATGATAAATTCATAATATAATAAAAATGTTACAATTAAAATGTTCAATGATCAAATAAAAGAAAAGTAATGTAATTGCAATTTTCTGAAAAAATATCCGATAATACCGCGATTCTGCCTAGCAAATCTTCATCTTTTCCTCTTTTTGATTGACGATTCCCACAAAATCAACAGTCAAAGAAATGGACTGGGGTTTGAACACTAGGTGCATTGATGTTAGTGTTACTGTTATCAGGTTAATTTTGATAGGAAAGAATGAAATTATGAGTTCTCATATTTACCACACGCCTTAACTGATAACAATCTATAGCAATGTGGTTTCCAGACACACTATGACATCAATTGAGAGTATCAAGAAGAGGGGCTTACCATGAAGATGTTATACGAAATTGACTATTGGCTTTGAAGCAGAGTTCATGATCTCGAACACAGTAGTTAGATTTGGAGTCGCTGGTCTTACCGACAGCATCCATCTTACCGATCATCGGGGTCGTGGCTCTATAAAAGTTTTTAAATTATTTATTGTAAATATTAATATTAATGAAAAAATACTACTTCAAAAGATAACTTTGTTATGGGATAAAACAATAAATAATTTTAATACAATTCGTTAAAATCATTTAATTTTCAAATAACATTTTAAATTAATTAAGTGTAAAAATAAAAATATTTTTTTTCAATTAATCAGTTTTATTTTTTAAATTGAAAATTATGAAGTCTCAATCATAAAAAGATATCATGTATTATTATTTGACTTTAAAAATTCTGTTATTTTCTAATTAATTTAAACTTCCTTCAAAAATAATTTTTGTGTTTAAATTTTTTAAGAAAGCTTAATTATTTAATTTAATAAACTATATTAAAATTTAAGTTCTGTTTATTTCATGTCTAAACCGTACGATCATCTATTTAAATTGTTACTTATTGGTGATTCCGGTGTAGGCAAAACAAGTGTCTTATTTAGATTTTCTGAAGACAATTTTAACGCAACTTTTATAGCCACAATTGGTAATATTTTTCTTTTAAATTTCATTATTTATTTATAAAACAGGAATTGATTTTAAAATTAGAACAATTGATATAAATGGAAAGAAAATAAAACTTCAAATTTGGGATACTGCGGGTCAGGAGAGATTTAGAACAATAACAACAGCTTACTATCGTGGAGCTATGGTAAGTTTTAAATGATTTAAAATTAGTTTTTAAGTTTTATAAAGTATTTTTTGATAAATTTCATTTTGTGATAAACTTTTTGTAATAATAGGGCATAATGTTAGTTTATGACGTGACTAGTGAAAAGTCATTCAATAACATCAATCAATGGATTGATAACATAACTCAAGTATACTTAATTCCTTATTATTAATGATATAATAATATCCTGAAGCATGCCAATGCAGACGTGGAAAAAATGTTACTTGGCAACAAAGCAGACATGAACGACCAAAGACAAGTTTCTACAGAAATCGGGAAAGAAGTGCTTTGATAAAATTAATATTATTCTTTTTAATATTGATGTCTTTAAGCTGGCTCAGTCTCATGGTATAAAGTTCATGGAAACAAGTGCCAAAACCGGCCAAAACGTGGACGAGGCATTCAGACAATTGGCTCTGGATATAAAAAATAAAATGGAAAAAAGAACCGTACGTAACCGAGAATAATTTTTTCATTTTAGTAAAACAGTCATATTCACTATTTTTCTATCATAAACTGATTTTTTCAATGATGAGTGCAAATTTATTTCCGTAATAAAGCTTTGCATATCGATTAAAAATATCTATTCTAATAGCTCTAAATTTTTGTAATGTGGTTTGAACTGATAAAGGTCATTTGTGTTATTCTAATCGGCAAATACTTTAAAGATTAAATTTCATTAAATATTGATTTTTCTTGTTCTGGATTGTCTGAGAGCAGCGACTTGGTAATATCATGTATTTCGGTACGTTTGGTTAGCTTGAAATTTTGAATTTTAAAAATGTTTCTGGATAATTGGTTTGATTGGATCTCTATCCTGATTGGATAGATCAAACAATGTAAAATCTCCTTCACCATCTTTAAGAACTTGATTTTTTTTCGAGAAAGTAGTCAATTGAGTTAAATGGGACATAAATTAATTTTTTTATCTTTCTAGAGGAAGATCAGTCTTAATCACAAATATAGCAAACATTTGCTTCTGTATGAATACCAAAGATTATGTTATTTAGTGAACAGTTCTGACTTCACTGTATTTTCATTTTGGAACCACCTGTTACACGGACAGCTTATTACCAATGCTTTTTATTGATTTTTAATTTTTTGTTCTGTTCCGTTCTTGATATGAACGCATTGGAACCATATTTTATTAGGGGTTCATAAAATATTAATTTTCAAGTATTCAGTAAAGTCTCCCGAAATCGTTTTTGGTAAAATTTTAACTTTTGTCACTATCAATAATTGATCGATGATTTTTGAACAAATCACATTGATTTTCGTATTATTAATATCACTTTTAATTGTAGGACTTGACGGGAACAGTGCCACCAACATCTCACAAAATTGCTAAAGAAAATAAACGCAGTCGTGGATTTTTCTTCAAATGTGAAATTTTATAGATATATTAAAATTTTAAATCATGTTTTTTCCTACAAGTTAATTTGGAAATGAATTTTTGAAAAGTGTAATAAGTATTGATTAGTGAATTGTTGAGTTGAGACATGATTTTTTATTTAATTTATAGAGTTTTAAATGGTTTATTTTTCAAAAATTGAAAATTTTGTTAAGATTGTATTACGTATATATTTTGAAATCCTTTTTATGTAATAAAGTTGTATGCATGAAACTCTTTTAATATTGGCCATAACAATGTTATTAAAGATATAAAATTATTTAGAAAATTTAGTATATGTAAAGTTATTAAATTTAATTAGATTATACAGGAAATTTTTTCGTAGTCCTGAAGTCGTTCATTTTCAAAACTAATAAAGGCTTGATTGTATAAAATATGAAATTCTGATTTTTCTTTACTCTGATTATGTAAATACTGTTAGAATAAAATATATTAAAATTTGTTTATAATAATTGTTATAAGTGAGTTTGTTTTAATAAAGCCAAATTTGAAACTTGCAATGGAAAGTGTAATGGTTAACAAAGATAGATTAGAGAAACTTAGTAAGCTATCTGATAATGTTAGAATTGGAGGAAAGGGTTCAGCAAGACGAAAAAAGAAGGTTGTCAGTAAAAATAACGTCAGTGATGAGAAAAAATTGCAAGCAACTTTGAAGAGGTTGGGAGTTAATTCTGTTCCAACAATTGAAGAAGTCAATATGTTTAAAGATGATGGTACTCTGATCCATTTCAAGAATCCTAAGGTTCAAGTTTCTCTTCAATGTAATACCATTTCAATATCAGGCCACTCCGAAATTAAAAGTATGATACCTGTTTCAAAAATACGTCTTTATAATTGTCCTTAGATTTAAGCGAAGTTCTTCCAAGTGTGTGGCAACAATTGGGTCCGCTGAATCTGCAAAACATCAAAAAGATTGCTAAGGAAATGAGAGAAAATATCGAAAACAAAACATCTCAGGACAACGACGACAATGATGTTCCGACTTTAGTCGAAAATTTTGATGAACAGAGCAAGCTTCAATAATTTTTAAATAACCACCAGTTTTGTTGAATTAAATTTTTATATAATGTTCATTTTTAATTTAAAATGAATTGGTTGGCTTCTTTTATTTAACTTTTACTTTTAGGGTTAAAACTAATAAAATGCTTTTATGACTACTAAGAAATCCCTTACTGATTGAAAACCTTCATTTTAAATAGCTTCCAAAGATTATTATTACTGAAAATCAATATATTTTCTTTATTGATATTATATATGCTAAACGGTGTTGAATCTCGTTGTAATTTATTGAAATAAAATTTTGATTTAAATATGTTGATTTTATTAATATAATTTGTATCGATTATTAGTTTATTAGAAACAATTTTATTTGTGTAATTTTTATTGATTTCTTTCAATTTTATTAAAATATCATTTTTAAGATATTCTATTAAAATAATAATTAATCATGAGAATTTATGTTATGAATGTCGCGCTTCACGGATTTTTGGAAATTGTCAAATAAATTTTTTATCATATTTTAAAAATTGTGTGCAAATGTCGCATTGGTGGAATTGCTAGCAAAATTTACGCTTACAAGTTGAACTTATTTAGTATTTTAACGTTGCAATCAATATATGAATTAAATTAGCTTCAAAATTTAAATTTCATCTGTATTCGAATTATAAAATACATTTTTTAACCGCTTTCGATATTTTATTTTTGAAGCCTAGGATTTTCTCTAAGTATTTGAAAATTAAATGGTTTCACTGGGGATATTTTAATATTGGTACACTAAACTGCTGGTTTTCGAATCGTCTGTTTCTAATAAATGTACCATAGTCAGGTGGTAAACAAATTAATGAACATGATCAATGTAAACCAATTTCATCCGTTAAATTTAAGAAATACAGTATGAATAATCACAATGGAAACAATAGGCTATTTTCTGGATCTTGTCATATATCTGCAGTGAGTTAGTGTTTGGAAATTAGCATTATTAGTTATTCAATTATTGTTTTCAGAAGATGTGACATGTTTTTAACTATTTGCAATCGTGTCAATATTGTGTACCGAAAGTAGACTGTTATCGTTTGTTTATCACTGTTTCTCTAAAGCAGTGATATTCAAGTTTGACATTTGGGAATTTTTGTTGGGAATTAAGTTGGTTTTTCGGCGGTTTTTGATGATCAATCAATTTATAGCAACTATAGCAGTCCTCTAAGAAGAGCTGATTGAAGCACAAAATGACATATAAATCTTCGTCTTTGTGAAGCTAAACATCAGAGGAATAATTACCAAAAATCGACCCTTGCATAATATTTAATAATAAAAAATTCTCTGATATTTTTGCTTCTTGTCATTCATTTTGTGTTCTAACAGACATTGGTCACATAAATATTGTGGTCATTGTCATGAATTTCAGGAACCGAATGGAAAAGATATAACATAATGGATGAGCGGTGGCATCAGCTTAACTTTACTTAGTAGGTACCATAGAGTTAGAGACATGGAATATCTGCCACTAGGAAATTGTTGCCCAAGTCGAAATAATTATTAAATGACAATCAATTTGGTAATTCCCAACGTAATTTAATTATTATGAAGAATGTTTTATTTGTTTCGATTATTGAAACTGATATCTTGATGATAATAAGTAATCGGTAATTGAAAGTCCTCGAAACCACTATAATGAAAACAGGTGCAAACGATATTGGAAGTATTGTAGAAATATTATCCCAGCTTTTATTATATGAAGAGCCTCTAATAAAGTGATTCTGAATTGTACTCTTTTCGGTAATGCGAGGCATCTTTACAAATACAAATCTTTCAAACAAATCATTTCGGAATATATAGGTCAGTTTTAATCGAGATATGCATAAGATTGCTACTTGCAACAGGACGGATGAGCAGGACAATTGCCAGTAATGATTCGACTTCGCAGTTATCTGCACTAATTTTAAAATTAGCCTTTTTCACAATGACGAAATTTTTTACATAATCAAATATTTATCATTATGACATGAGTTATAAAAGCAACGAGTTTAAAAACAGCGGGGTTTGCTTCAATTTTGCTGATTACCCATAAAATTATTATTTCTTTTCTTCAAATAAGAGAACAGAAATGTGGTTTTTGGAAGTTTTGTCACAAACGTATTTTTTAGTACTATCCTGCGAAAGTCAAAACAGATCGCAGTCATCAAACTTTTTGGGAGCTAATACTATTAGCTTATATAAATGATTCCATGTTGGTGTTTCCACGAGTAATCCACATTGAAATCTCTACATAATATCCCAGGAAAACCGGAAACTCCTTTGATTTCACTGGAATTTCACACTATTAAATGCCTCACAGAAATGGAATAACACCACTCAAGAAGAGGTTTATCGATTTGAGAGGAGTGATATGATCTCCTTTCCATTTGAAATCACTAAACCGTGTAAGATGATAAATGTCTCCTATACAATATCAGGTATACAAGATAGACGTGTATACTGAAATCAAGTTGTCATCTGGTTAGGATCTTTTCTATTTTCAATTTTCAGAGAAAGTCACCTTTTGTTGAGATGTGATTTCATTTCAGTTATAAAAAAGAAATAACGAAGAATGACCACTGGATAAATTAAGACTTTCAGAGATAACGTGAATTGGGGCTGGAATTTTTGTATACTGCGTTTATTTTATATTATAGATGCAAAAACTTTCTCTTTATGTTAATGAACATTGATTACTTAGAGAAGCTTTCCGGATAAAGATATATCTCTATCGGGTAATTCAGCAGAGGTGCAAACAATGGAAACAATTCTGAATTAATAATCGCAATGTATATTAGTTTTTTCAACGAGTTTCAAATGAGATTATCAAGTATGAATGACCGAAACATATGGTTTACAATCTCTCGAAAATGATGCAATTAGCTCTACCAAACTCTCACTGCGAATTTCAAAGTGCTGTTAAATTCAGTGATTCAAATTCATACCATGCTGGGTTCAGAAACCAATTAACCGCAGTAATACAAAACTACATTTGGAAAGAAGTCTATAATTCATAAATATCTCATCAACAGATTTTCATAACGTCGAAACTACGGTGTGTTACGCAATAATTGTTTATAGTAACTGAAAAACTCCAGTATTGATTTAGTCATTGTACGTGCTATTATTTATATTTTCTTTCCTACTGTATTGTTTGTCTTTATTTTTCTTCTTTATACTTTGGTATGTTATATGATATCGAATATCGCTATGAATTTTTAAAAATGTACACCTATGTATTACATGAAAAGATTTATGTGTTGGACAGAACTTATTTGTTCATCGGTCGTTGGTTGCACCATAATTAGTTAATTATTGAGATTTATTTTTATACAATAAATATATTAAAAAATATTATATTAATATTTTAATAGACAGTATATGTTGAATTATATAAATAAAACAATGTGGATCTATTCCAATAAAGGTAACCCAATGTAGGTTGTTTTAATTTTTCAATTTAATCTTCAGAATTTTTGAAAAAAATAATATGAAAAAATGTTAAATGTACGATTTTTAATACAAATAAATTATTCAACCCTTAGATATGCTTCCATCAGCTGTAGAATTACAAGAAATTTATACAATGAAGAAAAGTTTATCGAATTCCTTATGCAACATATTATTCCATTAGCCAGAACCTGCCCGAAATATTGCAAGCCGATAAATATGGAAAATCATATTAACAGATGTCGATATGGCATGGAAAATTTCAGAAAGTAGTATATATTAAAAATATCTACTATTTATTTTGTTGACCAAAAAATGTCATGCAACAATATTATGCTTAAAGAAATATAATCATTGCGATTGACGAAAGAAAAATGAGCAACGAAAATACCAACGCACCACTTTTCGTAGTGGGAGGGGATATATATGTAACGGTCTAGGTCGCAAGCTAAACGGTTACAAGGAGCGCTTACAACTGGGCTTGCCAACTCCCTCAAAGAAAGTGTAAATAATAGAAAACTCACGAATAGACGAAGCGATTAACAAAATAAGGTATATTTGTTATCACAAATGCAAGGTTAGAAATCTGTTCAATAAAACAATAATCAAAATTACACAAAATTAAAAAAATATCTTCTTGACTTTACGATAGTCGAAGAAGTCATGATGACAAATATGCGTATTCTGTCGCCTAGAGCAAAGCAGAATCGAATTAGCGAGAGAACAATAAAAAAGAATGAAGAAAATATTAAAAAGTTAGTGATGAGAAGTATTTTCTTCTGTGGGGACTTCCAGGCCAACGACATGAAGATAAAAAATGAAAAAGAACCATTATATGACATGACTTGTTTATGATCCAAATATCTTATATGTGTGCATGTTCTCTTGATTACTTAAAAAACTATTCCTCATGTGATTTAATCCTTTGCATGATAAATCTGTATAGAAATGGAATTATTATAATGTTTTGGTAAGTGTGTTAAGTTTTGTAGAAGTGATGATGGTTTTAATTAATTTCAATCTTTGCTGTCCTTCCAAAAACTTAACGGGGCTCGTATTAAAATCAGAAGGATTTTACAGAGTGTAACGTTCAGATTGTGTAAAAGGTTGCGTTTATGGATATGTTTATTTTAAATCGACTGGGTAATGGTTATATATGTGCGATCAATAAATATAAACCAAATTGTAATCGTGATTATAAAAATATGAAAATGTGTTTTACTAAGTCAAATCAAAACAATTTAATTTTTATCAAAATAATTTTATTTTTTAACGATTCAAAACTTTTAAAAATACTTTGTCTAACAAAACAAAATTTCAAAATAACTATTAAAGACAAGTCCCGGAAAAGTTTAGGATTTACTCTTTGCAATGTTGGCTAAAAGAGTCCTCGATGTTTAAAACGCGCTCCTCCGCCATACTTGACGTAGAGAAAGCAAAAAAGTTAAAGAGAGATAAAAAACAAATGATTTTGATAATGGAATAACAATTGGGGATCTATCCAATTGTGTAAATCCTATGTGATTTTAAAAGAAGTTAAAGTTATTTAAATATTTACCATATTCAACTTGTAGTCAAATTGAAATTGTTAAATAGTAAAATTAAACACAAATAACCAAAAAAACTTTTTATAAATGTTCTCGATTGATCCCGTGACTCGTATAACGGTGGACTCTGGCCTCGTCTATGAATGAAAGATTGTTTTGGGTCTGCGGTTAGATGCTGATACACTTTGCTGTTACTAGATCCTTGTTCGTCGTTGATACGATTCAGTTGTTTTTGCTATTTGCTCTCTGGATAGATGCTGATACACTTTTCTGCTGTTGGATCCTGGTTTGTCGTAGACACGATTCGGTTGTTTTTGCTATTTGCTCTTT
>JBBMKC010256508.1:0-20279 GCA_037834085.1 Bipalium vagum | reverse complement strand
TTATTTATTATTATTTATTTTAATTAATCTTTCATAAAAAAATTAAAAATAAACATGATTATTTATTAATAAAAATAATATGCAGTAATGGTTTAGGAATAAAAATATTTTCTTTTGCCAAATTTCCTAATTACATTTTCCAGTCGCACGTGTTTGGCAGTAAAATGTATTTTTATTGACCAATGACATAATATAAATTATCTTTAAATTAATTAATTAATTGTTTGTTTAACTGTATGCCGGAAAAATTCGAAGGGTGTTTCAACGAGAATAATTTTAATTTCATTACAAATATCAAGAAAATTATCAATTCTTTTACACCATTGTGATATATTTACATATATAAAATATTACTAATTTATTAGAGTTTACACATTTAAGTAAAGTGCACCGACTTGATAGACATTCTAATACAAAAACTCACTAAATTATCGGTTAAAAATGATTGAATATTGATGAAATGGCCCATTTATATTATTTTATAAACAACTTCGTCTCATTTACTAATGTTTGCGTACAAATCGATATATCGATTTTTATAAAGTAAAATATGGAATCTTTTTAAGTTTTGAATTTTCAAAGTTTCATTTTATTCTTTTAGGACATTAAATGGAAAATCTAAAATTTCGATTAAGAATTTTCTACGTTTATGTCTCACAAACAAATAATGATGAATAGAAATTAATGTTTTTATTGATCTACTAATGGGCTCAATAAAATACAACCAAGAATAAATACTTTTCTAAATATTTTTAAAAAATGTCAAATACCAAAACAAACAAGCCGAAATTGTTAATCAATTATTTTTGTCATATTTTGTATCTTTAAAATTGATTTAATTTGACATAATTTACTTTACTCTGCTTCTGTTGATATGGAAAAAATATTTTTTATTGTTGATGGAGATGTAGAAAAGGAAATTGTGCCGACTCAAAAAGATTATAAAATTTATCTTTTGATTATTCTTTAAGATCATATATTATCAAGAAAAAAATATAAAAAGTAATTTAAAATAAATCAATTCCAAACCCGAATGATCTAATAGTGAATTTAATAATACATTTATTCAACCAATCATATTTAAGATTTTAATTAACATTATTATTATTACATTTAAATTTTCACCCAAATATGGTTTCGTTAAAATTAGTTATTTCTTTTAAACATTTATTTATATTTTTATTGATTCATAAATTTTGTATTAAGAGTGAAAAAATATTAAAAGACGAAATAAATGCTGAAAAGTTCTTTTTACAAAAAATATGATGTATTATAATTTCATAAATTTAATTCAAAATTTTCAAAAAGAAAAATATAAATGTAAAACTATTTAGAAATTTGGATTATTATAATATTTTTTTTATTATTTTCCAACAATATCAATAAAACATTCGAATCGATCGGTAGCAGTTTTTTGCGAGAAAACCAGACAAAATTGATGTTATAATTAAAAAATTCACTTTAAAAAATGTGTTTCTATTATTTTTTATTAAAAATATCAATTTGATTGAAAATTCGTTAAGACCACGAAGAAATAGAGAGCTAAGCTGTTAAGCTTCTTTATTGGGCTTCATCTAATTAATTCTTAAATCATTTTAGTTATTTTGTCTGAAATCTTTAGGAAATGCAATTTCGAATTTTGAAAAAATCGATAAAGTATCTCCCTGTCATTAAAATAATATTTTAAATATTTATGAATTCGCCGCTTTCTTCCTAAGGAATTAAAAAATTCACTTTATCATATTTTCTGGCAAAGACAGTTTCATGAGCTCTCAGATATATATAAAAGTATTCTTTTCGTGAAGAAAAATGTTTCCACCCAATAAGGAAGGCTAACAAATATTTTCTTTGCCAACATAAATATCATCTGATGTCTCCATTTGATCCCGGAAACTCTGACCCATAAGTGGTTTAATTCCCTCAAATCTCCACAATGATACGATATTTATTTTTCATACATAAATGAGTTCTAAATGAGCGGGCAGAATTAATGATGCTTTTGCAATAATTTCAAAACAACTTTATTGCACACTTTTTCCTTTTCTGGATATTATGATCGTAAGCTGCTACGGATAAAGTACGGTATTATGTTGTACTATAATGAGAAATGCCGAGCGTTATATTAAAACAAGTTCGGAAATCAACAAATATCCTTATGATGAAAACTGAACAAGCAAAATGTTTATATTTTCTCAACAAAACGGTAGTTGGGTTTCACGTAACTTGGTATTCTATGGGGAAATAAAGTTTTCTGTTTGTATTAGGTTGTGTCATATGAAATGTCCGATTACACGATGGATAGAAAAAACACCGAAACAGGGGTAAGACATTTTCTAATTAATTAAATGCAATGAATGAATGAAATAAAAAATCAGCCCAGTATACATTTGGAGTGACATACCTGAAGGAGAAATAGATCTTCTCATTAATAGTATGCCATCCAAGAATCCCATGGTGTTTTCTTAAGGCGTGGTGACATGACTCGCTATTGACGACGTCTCTACATGTTTTCCGTTCACAATCAATTTATTCCATGCAATTTAATCAAACATATTTTCAAAATGATTTTAAATCACTGAATTTAAGTGCACAGTGAAAAATTTAATTTCATAGTTCATTAAATTAAGGCAAAAAACAGATATTGATAACTTAATTTCTCAGTTCTAATTTATTTTCACAGTTAAAAAATCATAATATCTATTAATTGCTTAAAATCTTTTATAAATAGAAAATTAAATATTTGAAAATATGAGTTCAACAATACCCAATTACTTGTCAGATTCAGATATCAATGGCATCGCTCAAATAAAAACAATAACTATTGAAAGACGCGAATATTAAGACCATGGACTTTGAAAGACACTTTCAATGATAGGACTACTGCTGAAATGGGAATAAAAAAGGTAAAAACATGGTGTAAGTATTATAAGAACAGAAACGAAGAGGGTGCGAAGCAATATTATCGCTGTGATAAAATAAAAGACATGAGTACACAGTGCTCTGCCTCTATTGATTTATGGATTTATTGTAATTGCCCGAAATTCTTTAAAAATTGTGCAATGTCAACATTAAGGTGGTATGGCTATCTGTTTAAAATATGTTAAGCCACCTCCAGACGCTCAATGAATTACAATTGGGATAAAGAAAAACGTGGCGGGCCTACCAAAATAAGAAAAGCACTTATTATTATTGAATAAAATTTTTCACACATCATTTAGCTTCTTTTAAGGTGCTTTTATTTTTATTATGGTGCAAATAATCGTTGTGACAATAATCTTTCTTACTGTAATACTGAAAAAAATATTTTATGCACTACCTTCTTAATTGATAGAAAGTTAATTCTTTACTGTGAAAATAATCTTTTTAACTTATAAATATTTATTCTAGATAAATGTTATTTTTGATTTAGAAAATTAAATATATTGTGTAATCTGGTTTTTTAAATATAAGTTTTAATCGTAGCCATTTTACATGTATTAAATTATTATTATTATTTTATATATACATAATATAGATTTATTAAAATATTATTTATATTAATTACTGGAATGCTTTAGAAAGAATTTAAATATTATAAATATTTGTTATAATAAATTAATTAACATTTTAAATAAATTTAATTAGTTTACTTAGTATAGTTAAAAATGTGATCAATTTTAATATTGAGTCTTGTAGTCACCTAAAAAATGAAAGAAATGTAAAATAAAAAATAAAAAAAATTATTTTTAATGATTTTTCTCTAAAATATTTTTAGAATATCTGTAAAAAAAGTATTTATTTTTGTTTTGCCATTGGTTAATTAAATTGAATAAATTATTGACAATGCCATCTAGCGGACGGAATCTGTGATAGTGATTCGAAAATATGAAACCAAATCGTACATAACTGTGAAGTTTATCTTCTTGGACATTTTCCTCTTTTTATGAAAGTAATTAAAAATTAGAAAAAAAGAAAAAAATTGAACTCTAATGATTTTATCTTTTAAATTATTGGCGAAATAAATTTCAGAATTGTGAAGGCTTTTTAAATTGATAAATCATAAATTTATCAATAAATCATTATTAATTTTAGATTTTTAATTTTTGTCAGATAAAAATGAATAAATAAATTCAATCTAGTTGAACATTTTTCATTGAAATAATAAATAAAGTATAAAAAACATTTTTTTATTATGTTTGTTGGGCAATTTTGGAATGGAATCTTTTATGTATTTCGGGAAGAAAAATTGATTGATTTATTTTATCGATTTTTATAATCAAAGGCATTATTTTATGTAATTAAAATGGAACAAAATTAATAAAAATGTAACATACTTTGGAATATTGGCACAAATTATCATTTTTATATGTATAAATATATAATATGTATAAAGTATATAATAAATACAACGTAATTAAAGAAATTATTAAATAAGAAACTAAATATTAAATACTAATAATATTATATAATATATATGGTTATAAATATTTTGAAATTGTACATTATTTACAATAATAAATATAATAAAGGTTGATAATAATAATAAAAAATAAAATAATTGAAATCAAATGAAAGATATTATGATTTATATTAAAGGTTTTTAATGTTTTATCGCAAAGACCCGGATAGATTATCAAAGGACTCTAGTCGAAGTCGGCAAATTATTAATAAATTGTTGTTTGTTTTCTTATTCGGTATAATAATTTGTTTTAAATAAATTTCTTGTGTAGCGCCGTACTTGTTAAAGTTACCAAGTAGCATTACTGGAACGAGGTATTATGGAAACATTTTTGTGATACAATTTCTGTGAAACTATTTATGGTACGATTCAATAAATGTTTTTGACTTGTAAAAGGTATTGACCTGTAAAGGAGTTAATATAAAATATTATCAATAATATATAAATAATTATTATAATTATAATTATAAATAAATAATTATATAACATATTAAAAATATTATCAATAATAATGAATAATTAAGAAAGAGGTATGGACAAAATTTAATGAAAATTTAAAAAATTAAGTGTTGGAAAAATTATTATTTGATCATTATTTCAAAAGAATTTTTTCATTGGTTATTATTATTATTAATATTTTTAATTTTAGTTAATGTAATTAAATGAGAATTCTCCTGCCATCTTATGAGAATGTTCATATTCATTTATCTAATAAAACAGTGATCCCTTTTTGTCACTTGAATTGAGAAATAAAAATAAATAATAAGGAAAATTATTAATATTTTTATTGGATTAATTTTCAAATGTTTCATGGTAGATTTCTGAAAACGATAAAAAATCAAACTTTAATGAAAATCTATCGAAGACTCTGGTGAGCAGTAGCATGAACAAAGCTGTAAATGGTAATAATAGATATTATTTATGACTTTTTTATTATTTTATTTTGAAAAAATTTTAAATAATTAAATTAATAATAACCACAATATCAAATAAAAATAGGGATCAACATAAATAAGTCATAATATCAACAAGACGATATCAATAATTATTAATATCAAACCATGTGAACCGAAATTCACTGATATTTCGACAATAAAATCCAATGAGCAATGGATTTTCTCCACTCAATTTTCTTCCATCTCCCAACATTTTTAATGAATGACTTAAAAGGAAAGTTTTTCTGTTTTAAACAAAAAGGAGATTATTTAAAATTTATTTTCTGTAAATTTGTTCATGCATCGATTAAGCTCGAGTAAACTTGTTTCTCTTTTCTAAGATTAAAAATCTGTTTGGATTCATGTTGACAATTAAATGTAAATGTTGTTCAATGAAAAATTGTCGTCTTTAGAAATCAGTAAATTGAAAAAGAAGACTTTACTGGAGAAGTTTTATTTTCCGTTTTTCCATTATTGATTATATTATTGATTATTAGAATAATAATAATAATAATTGTTATTATCATTTTCATTAATAATAATAATAATATTATTATCAGTTTCATTAATAATAATAATAATATTATTATTATTATCATTTAATTATTTTTATTATTATTATTATCGTTGTTATTATTTTTATTTATTTTTATTACTATTGTAATAATTATATTTTATTCTTATTATCAGTATTTTTATTTTTGGTATTGGTAAAAATATTAATACAATAAAAATATCATTGATATTACCAATTACATAATAGACTATAAATAAAATTTTATTCATCTATCATCATTGTGAGTCTTTTTTTCCAAGACATTGCGGGCACACGAAACGCGTTTCAACGTCCAGCGCACAAAGTTAATATCGTCAGCCAATCAAATAATTCGACCAACGCATTGAAACAATCATCATTTGGGAAATTGGAAAACTCCAGAACTGTTGATTCCAACAGAAATGTAAGGAAAATAATTTCTCGGCTGTTATAAATAATTAAAGATTTTCCTTTTCCATTTAACTTTGATATGTTCTTTATTGATTAAAAATGTATTAATTTTAAATTGACACATTTAGATTTGTTGAAATCCATTTTCATTAAAAAAATTTTTTTTCATTTAAATTAGTTAAAATAATTTGGTTTAATTAATCTTTGAAAGCGCTACCAATCTTTGAATTTCTACAGTTACCACTTTACATATTAATCTTTGAATTTAATATTAGGAAATAATGATTTGTAATTATTTTCATCACCGTCATCAATGTTGCTTTAATTATTTTATTATTTTTTAAAATTATTGATCATGAACATTTCGTTTTAACCAGCACAATTCAATTAATTCCATTCTTCATCTTCACTGTTGCTACTAATATTGTTTCAGTTGCCATTTAATTGGCTCACGGTGATACTGGGTCGCCTCAGAATAAGTATTAGTGAGCATTCGCAATTAAGCAATACTAGCTTGCAAAGTTTTTGATTATTTAATTAGAAAAAGAACATCAAGAACAATTTAGTGTCATCAACAGAAATATTGATAATATTGATGAAAATAAAATTAATCGATAATTATAGAATTAATCAATAAGAATAAAAATAACTTGTTGTCTCTTACTGAATAGCTAACTTTTACAAAAATGCTCACTTTAATCATTGATTCTCACTAATTCAAATCTATTTTTTTTGTTATTTCAAAATTAATCTCTATTTTATGAAAGAAGTTATTTCTTTTAAGTGAAACAAGAATATCTTTTATTATTATTATTATTATTATTATTATTATTACAGTGAAACCCGCATAAATGAACACCTTTGTTAGCTGAACACCTCTTTTATTTGAACATTTAATTCCGTGCACGGTAAATATAAGTTATTATCACCTGTGTCAATTGAAAACCTGTATACTTTAAAATTTGAACACTTTAAAAATTTTTTGAATTAAAATTACCTGTTAATTTTAAAAAATTGTTTAAATAATAAAAAATGACATCATAAATAAAATTATATTTACTATGCACTTAAGTATTTTAGAGAAAATAAAATGTCACCATGATTTGAATAAAGAATAATTTTTTACATATTCGTTATTTAATTTTGTAGTACTTTAAGTTGTTAAATTTAATTACCTTATTTTTATTTTTCAAAAACCTTGTCAAATTGAACAAAAGTATAAACAGATGTGTAATGTAACCTGTTAAATTTGAACACCTTGATTATCTGTACATCTGTCTAATTTGAACTTTTCAGCAAGGACACTATGGTGTTCAATTTAAGCAGGTCTCATTGTATTATTATTATTATTATTACTATTATTATTAATGTAGTACTATTATTATTATTATTACTATTATTATTAATGTATTATTATTATTATTATTATTGTAGTAGTAGTAGTAGTAGTAGTAGTACTAGTAGTATAACAAATAAAGAATATAATAGAAATCAATAATTTTCGATATTGAAATAAAATGAAACGTTATTATTTTGTGTTTTTTATTTATTTTACATTTTAATCCAATAAAATGTCTTTGTTATATCATAACATAATTTTTTACTTGAACTGTCTGTCACTAAAAAATATTTTTCAACATTTCAATCTAATTTGCTTTTGAATTTTAATTTTCGATCTTCGATTTCTTCTTTTTTCTTTTTCTTTCTAACTTCGAACGAAATTCCAAATTTATCTGATTCCTAAATCTATAATTTTCCATATCTCTGTTGAATCTTGTTTTTCATAGTTTTGTTCCTGGTATCATACCTATATTTGAGTTTTCATCTTTTCAGATATTTTTTATATTGTTCTTCTATACTGTCTATAGTCTCATTTGTTGTTGAATGAAAATCTGACTTTCAAACTTCGTTTGGCGCAGCACTAAATAAAAAATCGACCATTCAGACCATTACCAAACCTTTAGACACTTTTACGTAGTACGGATAAATTATC
This sequence comes from Bipalium vagum, assembly GCA_037834085.1. Lineage (NCBI taxonomy): Eukaryota > Metazoa > Platyhelminthes > Tricladida > Geoplanidae > Bipalium > Bipalium vagum. The sequence continues at coordinate 11,967 of JBBMKC010256508.1, read as the reverse complement.
CTTAGACTCATAGAGAAATACAATTAAGAAGTCCATGAAAGTTTCTCCAAAAAATAATTAATATGCATACAAGCAAATATTATTGAATCGATTGTAAATAATAACCGATTAATGACATTATTTCCGGCCTTGTCTTTACACATGTCAGAACAAATTGAATTTCGCATCGCTAATTGTTTTCTTGTTCTGAGGTGAAGAAAAAAGGACATTATTTTTAAGGAACATTCTAGAAACGTATGGAAGTAATACTCACTGAGAGACTACAATTTATAATTGGATCAGACAGTTTTCTTTTGGCCGGAACCATCTATTTAATGAACAACCATACGAAACTATCGAGAAATTAAAAAAATTTAAATTACTTTGAAAAAAAAGACCCAGATTAGCAGAGAATTGATTATTAGAGTTGATTTAAGCAAGATGACTGTGCAAAACCGCGTCGATTGACACCAAATATGTAATATAAGCGAAGGTAAACTTACCAACTAATTCTGACCGTATTCCATGCTCCCGCACAGAATTATTTTAAAGAATATTTTATAGCGGAAAATGAGAGGCCATTGAATGTTTATGCTCAATGCATCAAGAGTGCGTCTCGTGAATGAGTTTTTCCAATGGAAAACAGCACAACACTTGTTTGTGTTGTGAGAAGGTTACTACGGAAGCCAAAAAATTAAGAACTATATATTTTGCATGATACTGTTCCAGTTCACACAGCTCACCGAAATATGAATGTCCTTCATAATGATTTCTTTTTGCTTAATTACTTGAAAAAATTTTACAAGGACAAAAAATACAGTTTCAAGAGGATCTCATAGGATTAATTTAAGATTTTTTCATGAAAGGATGCATCTTTCTTCGAAAACGATCTTCCATTTTTCCTATTATTAATTAGTATAATCGATATACGAAGCGTCTGGAACCGAAGGTGGTTATATAGAAAAATGATTTTATATTTACCTATTTAGTTCATTTGTTGTAAATAAAAGTCCCATCTTATTATCATCCATATGTCTGTAAGGGTCTAAGGAAATTTTTCGGCACTGTGTATTTATCAAAATCATTATTCTAATGCTCCTAAGAAACATATTATGACAGTATCTGGTCCCACAAAACATTTTGTTTTGAAGTCTAAATCCATTGCAGACATCCACAAAATTGATTGAGATCATTTATAATGTAGATAATAATAATAATAATCAATATTTAGAGTTAAACCAAATATTCCCATTTAGATTTTGAGATTATCGGTTCTGTTTATCCCTGATTATACTGTCCAAATCTTCCATCTGTCTTTATTTTATTTGAAGACCTTCGGATAATTTTCTCGTCTTTTCTAAATAATTTTCATAGAAACATGATTAGTTTTATTTTTTAATTTTATTTATTAATTTTATTACTTATTTAACACATATTTTTAATATTTTATATTAAAAATTGTAAAATATTTAAATATATTTTAATAAGTTTAATAATTTTTGAAATATAATTATGACTATTTTTTAATTATATTAATTTAAATTAATTTTTTTATATTTATTAATTTTTCACTTTATTATTTATTTTATTTTTATCATTTTTATTATTAAAACTAATATTATTATTTTTAATATTAATAATAATATCATTGATTAATATTATTATTTCACTATTTTCACTAGTAATATATTGATTTTATAAAGTTTTTATAATAAACATTGGGATGTCCCGAAGTTCTTTAGGTTTTTTTTATTATCAAACGAAAAGGCAAAATTTAAACACACAGAAAAAATTTTTTCTATAAAATATTTTCCATTATTATCGACAATTTGTTGCCATCTTTTAGGCAATAACATGATTCGCTATTCATAAACTTCTGGTCTTTTTGATCGAAAAACGATTTGACATCTTCGTCTGAGGTATAGTTTTTTCCAGCCAAATCATTTTGTAGAGAAAGAAAGAGGTAATGGTCTAAAGGTGCCATTACAGGACTATATGATGGATATGATAGCAAATCCCATCCAAGTCCTGCTAATTTTAGTCGTATTTTCAAAGAAGTGTGAGGTTTTACGTTGAGTATGGTGGAATAAAACACCTACACGATGTGCTGATTTCGGTCGAATCTGCAGCTTAGAATCATTTAATTTGTCCGCTTTAGCAGCATATTACAGATATTGATTCTTAGTATTAAATAATTTTCCTTTAATTCATGTGGAATCCAGATATTGAGTTTCTTTTCGTATCCTAGCTTTTCTAGATGTTTACTAACAGCAGTTTTGGATATTTTCAGTTCTGCCACTTCACGAACCTCAATAAAATCCTTTATTGAGTCATCAGAACTTTCTATTGGCCTCTCAGAACGGACAGCTTCTTTTATATATACTTCGCATATTTTCTATGCGCATGTGATGCAGTTTTGCTTTTGTTAAAATAAAACAGAATAATATGCCTCAAATGTTCTTTTTTAATATCCATTTCAAAATGCCACCAAACAAATTTAAACAAACTAAATGAAGTAACGAATTTAAACAATGTTAGAATTAATCAATATTATTGAAAATAATATTCGTAAAAAGTTACTAAACATTTGTTTTATCAAAAATCGAAAGAACTTTCGGAACAACCCAATATTATTATGGATAATTTTCGGTATAAAATTTGGTGAATTTTAATGTTGGTATTTTTTCAAAGAATCTTTTATGGAAGACCGTCTTTGACAGAAATAAAATAAAAAAATAGAATGATTAGTAAAATAAATAATAGATTAATAAAATATTAAGAAGGTAATGTTCGAACTTTTCTCAATAAAATAACATTGGCACAAATTTAAAATGATACCCTGCCAAATTCAAGATTTTCTGAAACCATGAACCGAGAAGAAATGATAATTAGTTTTTTTATTATTCATCTCTATACTTACCCCGTACCATAAAAAAGTGGTTTTATAATAAATAAAAGACAATTCGCATTTTACAATTATATACATGATAAAATGCTAATATTAATCAATGATAAGTAACATTAATATCCGTTCCTTTGGAACCAATGATCTTAAGTATAAAATATTATTATTTTTTATATTCTTTACTTTTATATTTGTTTTGAAATTGAATTTGTCACTAAATTTCCATTGAAAAATTGATATGTTCATTGATTTTTCTATAAATATTAATAAAATATTGAATTTCAGCTGAATTATTTATTGATGTGTCTGATGAGGTTTTGTCGGCCACCTTTTTGTGAAATAAAATCAGCTGCAATATTTTTCTGAACCGTTTCCCGGATAATACGAGTAAAAGTAAAAGAAATCTTTTCATCAATAAAGCACAAAATTTGGTAATTTTTAATAAAGAAAAAAAGTTTTGAAAAAAGAAACAAACGATTTTCGTTACCCAGCTGAAAGATAATAATTCGTTTTAAAAGTGCATCGATTGCCCTCTTTTGCGCTTCACACTATCCCAGCTTATCGGGGTCGTTCACGTTGATTGAACGGGGTCGCATGATGCTGCTCTACATTTTCTGTTATTATATTATCGACATCGAAACAGATAAATATTCAACGATAAAATGATTGAATTCACTGAGTTTTGTTGTCCCAGAGAGTCGTGCAGAGTGCTTACAACAGTCGGGATGAAACGAATTCTCGAAATGGGACAGTTACCAACACGAAAAAGCCGATTGCAAATGAAGTCGATTCCAAACGACAGAGCCGTAATGTCACGACGACCTATTGCAAGGAAGCTGCTAATCCGGTTATCTTGCGCGATTTACATGCGCCTACTCCCATGACATTCTCTGCGGGAGGAAGCAAAGCCGTGAGTGATCTGATCTGCTTTATGTTGTTTCTTTGATTTAATGCTCTTTTCCCCTTGTTTTTCCCCACGTGTTTCGCTGGAACAGTTTTGGCAGCAGCTACATTCCAGGCTGTGCTTTGAAGTCATAGGGAAAAAATCAAAAACCATTTAAATTGTTTAAATCCACTGAGACAACAGAACGATCGACTTTTTCGGTGTTCCATTCAGACGTGTTGAGAACATCAAATATTGGATTGGTTTTTGTTTAATGAAAAATAGTAAAAAAATGTATTTGAAAATATTATTCAATTTTAATTTTTGATCTGATAATTATCGATTAATTTGCTTATGAGAGTTGATATTGATTTATTTTGGTAAGTGAATGCAAAAGGGAACTTCTTTCACGATCAAGTCCTTCCATGTTGTGTAGAATGGTGAGGGTTCTTTGTGACCGGTTCTGCTCTCATTTGCTATGGAAATTTTCAGAGATAAATTAGAGACCATTACAACTGAAATTTAAATTAAAAGAAGAATTGGGAAAATATTGTTGTTTTAGCAAATGTTATGAAAGGTATAACATAATAAATAAATAAACAATTATAAATAAAATAATAAATGGAAGAGTTATTAAAATAAATAATAATAATAATAATAAAAAAAAATTATAATAAATAAATAAATAAATAAAAATAATGATAAATAAATAATTATTAATAAAATTAAATTAAAATAATAAAAAATAAGTAATAATAATTAATCAAATAATAATAAATAAATAGTTTGTTTTATAAATAAATCATGATAAATAAAATAATAAATAAAAAACAGTTGTTTGAATGCCTTGTCGAAGAAGTTAGAAGATTCTATCAAGAACCATTTCTCATGATCATATCCCGAAACTTTTCAACTTATTCTTGTAATAATTAAATTTTTTATGGATTTAAATGAAAAATTAAATATTTTTGATTAATTTTCCAATTACTTCTCTATTGATTATAAAATAAGGAAGTTTAACTGAGTTGAAGAAAACAATAAATGATAATATAAAAAATATACAGCGGCATATTTTGTTTTAGTTTTTATTTATTTTAATAATAATTTAATTTCTATTTTCAAAAATATTAAATTTTTAAAACTTTTAAACCAATGAAATTAGTGAAAATCATAATTTTAGCTGCTAAATTCTAATCCAACAATTTTGACTTTTCATTTTTAATATAATATTTAATTTTTAATGAATAATTTCAATTTTCTAGTAATATAATCGATTTAATTACATAATCGATTTTCAATTGTGAAATTAGTTAATAATAATTAATATTAATTATTTAATATTTCTTTTATGTGAAATCGATTTCAAATTTGATAATAATTTAAATTTGATTTTAATTTAAAAAATTATTACTTTTAAATCATAAGTACAGAAAAATAATTATGATTCAAATAATAATTTTAATTAAGTAAATTAATAAATTAATTTAATAAATTAAATTAAATAAATTATTAAAAAGTAAAAAAAAATATTTAACTAAATTATTTTTTTAAGTATTAATTAATTTAATTGATTAAAAATCCAAAAAAAAATAAACGGTAACGAATTTTTTATTTATTTTTCACAAACTTGAAACAAGAAAAAGATGATGTAATTTTGATCGTTGTTGATTTCTTTGAACCTGATGTAGAAAGAAACAGTAGTCCTTGATTGTGTTATAAAATAATATAATGATCAACAGTCGACCTTTGGTGTCAAGTTATTGATTAATCGAGTCTCGTTGACAGAACATGCAATCCCGATCACTGTCGGGTCAGCACAGCAATAATCGATCCAGCAGTGCTTCAGTGGGCAGGAGACAGTTCGAAAATGCCAAGAACCATTCCACCATTCCATCCGGCTTACGGTCGACGTTCGGCAGCTACTCCCAAACGTACGGCACCGTGACGACAACCCAACTCAATAATATGTGTAATCGAAATTGCGTGAAGTAAAATGTTGAAAAAATCCTGTCTCTGATTGATTGATTATTGATTGAATTTCTCGTTTATTTTTTCAAAAAATAAAACTGAATGTTCTTTGCAATTGGCCTTGAGATTTATTCTTCAAATGTAGTGTGGAAATCAATAAAATCCGTTGACGATCGTTTTTGTCTTTTTTAATGATGTCTGTTCTCATTTTCGATGAGGTTGCCACCGAGAACTGGAGGGGTGGGATTACGGGACTTATTTTCGAGATGCAGGAAAAAACGGATTTCGGTTTCTGTGTTACTTCTCTCAGGACTGTGAATGCCCTTAAAATGTTCTATTTACTGGGAATCTCTTGAAAACTTGTAGATCGGATGAAATTGTCTTTGATCTCGACTATAAATTATTCCGAACGAAACTTTCAGGAGTCAGAACATTCATTCCAAAAGTAAACACTAATTACCATAAAAGTTGTTAATTGTTATGACTTAACTTTTTAAGACTTACGAAAACTGTCCTTACATTTAATTTTCTCAAATGGAAGATAATAAAAATATTCTTTATTAAGTCCAAAATCATCAGAAAACAATATCTTAATAATATTCCCTTTACATTTGAGCATCATATTGGGTTTTACCCTAAGGACTGAAGCAATGTAATCAATATTCAGATTGTTTGTCTAGTTTCAGGAAAGGTAATGTGTTGAGACTGTCTCTTGAGGCTAAAAAGGATTCTCAGATGAAAACAGGAAAGAGACAGGCTTTTTCAGGAGACTGGCACGTGCAAGGAAATATAAAGCATTTTTGTTAAGAATAGCTTCGCCATTTCTTGAAAAATAGAATTTTCTTCTTTTATTAAATCTCTGAAGAGTTTGTTGGCAGAAGAAAAGATTAAAAAGTATATTAAAAAGAATGATTAAAAAATGACTAGCTCACCTATTATACCAGAAAAGTTTTGACATTTAAATGCCATCATCAGAATATCATACCAAAACAAAGTATTTCTGAACGCAGAATGTTTTAGGTAGAGGGTGCAAAAATTAATTTCGGGTTTATTCAAAATTGTTAAAAATTTAAACACCTGAAATTATTTTAGCCTGTAAATAAATCAATATTAATATATTGATTAATGAAAATGTACACAACCACCCCCAACATAAATTTGTGTGTTAGCAAAAAATGATTTTACACAAACGGAAATTTTTGCATTATCAAAAAATTGCAAAATGAAAAATTTATGAAAAAATAAACAAAGATCTAAGGAATACAGAATGAATCCAGGACAGTAAATTAATGTAAATATGACGTCATGGAAATACTTTGAAAATGGAGTAACATTTTAAAAACATTTGACATGCCCATGTATGTAATTAGTGCAATGGCGTTCCATTACTAGACTGATTTCCTAAAAGTTTCAATTTAAACCCAGTTATTTGACAAAAGGTTGGTATTTGAATTATTAAGTTTTTGAGTAATGTTTATGTAACATTCAAAAAATTCGATGTAATATTTGTTTAAATATTTCTTTTTTACAAAAATATTACAGTAGATTTCGCTTAAAGAGAACAAAATCGGATAAAGAGAACTTTTTGGTTCAAAAATGGCATTTTCCCCAAATTTTCAGTGTAAAATTTCTCTTTACCCGATTATTGGTTAAAGAGAACATGTCTTATTAAAATAATCATTTTTATTTTGGTTTTATTTTTTTCAATGTTAGTTGAAAATTAATCGGAGATACCTGGATTCGAACCCGGGACCTTCACATGCGCATTGACTGCTCTGACCGCTGAGCTACATCTCCAGACTAATTTTCGATTTATTTCACACTTCCCTCCTTTACAGCTCACATCCATACCCTTTTAGACAGTAAACATATAATTTAATTATTTTTTTATTAAAAATGTAGTTGATTAACAAGTAACCTGATTAAAGATTATTTGGTTAATTGAAAATATTATTTTACCTAAAACTTTAGGCCATAATGAAATCAGGTTCAGGTTTTTCAAATTGGATTATGTCATGGGATTCTAAATTAAGAAAAAATGGAAGAAATATTATTTTATTAGTAGACATTTGTTCTTCCCATCCTCCGTTAGGTCAATCTTTAACAAATATTAAGCTTATTTTTATGTCCTCAAATACTACAAGTAAGTTACAGCCTTTAGATGCCAGGGTTATCAATACTTTTAAGCAGTATTATAAAAAAGGAATTGTTACAAAAATGATTCTTTTTTATGATTCCTATCCAGAAGAAAAATTTAAAGTAAGTATTCTTGATGCAATTACCATGGTTAAAATGGCTTTGTCAAAAGTGAGCTGTAATACCATAAAAATTGTTTATGGTATGCTGGTTTCGGCGAAGTGGTTGAAGAAATAGCAATAAATGAAAATTTTTCATCTGATATAGAGAAATATATTTTGAAAAGCAGCACTCGTTTACTGATTTCGTTAATGCTGAAGAAAAATTAGTAACAGAAAATGACAATGAACAGGAAGTAGAATTAAAATTGTCACTATCTGATACGTCAGATAACAATCAATGTTATCAAGCTTCCCAACATTCATAAAGCATTGGAGTGCATGCAACAAGTAGTTCTTTTTATTCAAATCAGGATAAAACTGACCATTTACAAGAATGTTTAACAGCAATTGAATTAGATTTTACTCAAGAAAAAAACCAAGCAGCGAAAAATAACTGAGTTTATTTTTAAAACATAAATGTATTGATTAGTAAAGTTTTTTAAAATATATTTTTAAAAATTATCCTTATAAAAAGTATCTGTTAAAGAAAAATATCGATTATAGAGAACATTTTTTCAAGTCCCAAAAATATTCTCTTTAAGCGGTATCTACTATTGATCTTTTTGATATTGAAAATCGATAGATATATTTTTTTGATTTTTAAATAATTGGTTGTCTAAAAAGTTTCCGCCGATTTTGCATAAAACTTCTTCAAATATTTTTATAATTTATTTGTTTAAATATTTCAATTATATAAATCTAATAACCACAGCATTCAAATTGGTTAAAATTTTGATATTTTATTAATAAATAAATTCTTTTTAACATAACTAAAGAAGAAATCCGATACCTTATAAAATTTTATATCATTAAAACCAAAAATGTAACACAGACTGCGAAAAAAATTGGTGCAGTTTATGGTGCAGATGATGCACCTGATATAACAGTCAGTGAATGATTCCATCGATTCGGTTCTAGAAAATTGTCAAAACGTCGATCAAATCATTCAGAGGAAGACAAACTTATTGGTGGGCTTGAAATAGCAGAAGACTTCGGTATTCATTATTAAACCGTTTTAAACCATAAAAAGAAATGGATGTTTGGAACATTAAAAAATTAACTTTGTATATTGTGTTTATTGCAGCTCCGAGGAGAAATTATTTTTGAATGTTTCAAAGGGATTTTATAATGAATTTTTTAATGATCTTTTTTCAGTGTATTGTTCTTTTCAATATTTCTCTAGGTAATTTTCCTGTAATGAATAGCCAAACTAAATACTCGACCAGCAGATCATATGCTGTATAAAATAATTTTAATTATTATAAGTAATGATCCATTTTAAATGAGAATCTTTATTTTTATTTTTCTTTAATAATAATAATAAATGTAAATTTACTGAATTTAAAATTAAATGATTTTTATAAATTAAAAAAAATCTACAGCTATTTTTTAAAATAAATAATTTAATTAATCTCAAAATTATTATTATTAACATAATCAATTTGTTTAAATATTAAATACAAGGGCAATATCTTCAACTAATCAATTATTTTCTTGAAATAAAGATTAAGTTAAATTTTGACGTAATGAATTCGAACAGTACCGTCAGTAACTCGTAATAAAATAGTAAAAATATTATTTCACAAAGCATTTTTTATGATAACCAAAATAAAATAATAATTAAAATAAAATAATCTTCATCAAATCCATGTATTATCTATTATCAATTCACTAATGTGTATTAATTACTTTATTTATTAATATATAAAATAGTAATAGGAAAAAATCACTATCATGTTGTATCTAAACATATGTAGAACAATTAAATAAAATAAAAAAACTGAATTGAAGTTAAATATGGAAAAATAAAGACGAAACTATATACAGAGTCCTTATGAAAGAAATTTATTTTTATTAATTATTCAAACTTTTCCATGTTGAATTATAAAAGGATGAATATTTAAACAAGACATTTTTATTCTGAAATCAATCAATATTTATTGACAGTTTTAAAATAAAAAATATATCAATAATTTATTACCGTACATATTTCAAATGTGGTGTCTTTATTCCGAATCGCGAAACGTATTCACACATAATAAGACTTTGAATTTATTGAACATAAAAACAAACAAATTCCGCGGCAACTTTAATTGTACTTATAAATTCTTAATGGAACAATATTACTTGTATTTTTTAATTTAGTGTTTCGTCACATTTTTAAATTAAGCATAATTTCCCAATTAAAAAAACAATTAAATTAATTGACCTTGAAAAATTATATTATAAAACGAATTTTTTATAAAATTGACCATTTTAATATTATACAAAAATGTTGCAGTTCACTTTCATTTTGATCTGTACCCACGGTCACAATGGTACGTTCTTATTGTAATTAATTATCTGAAAAACATGACCCCCTAAAGGTGTGAGAAAAAGAGACCCAATTTAACAAAACCATTTATCCAGTCGGAATTGAATAATTTGTTGAAAGTTTATCAATGTTTTATTTGTTTAAATTATCTGATCAAGATAATCATTATGTAAGCCTTCCACGAGCCGGGTATCGGGAAATTTAATTGTTACAGATAAGTTCCTGGTAATTAAGTCTCCAAATATGAAAATCGTGACAATTTACCGTTCTCTCGACTTCAAATGATTCCGAGTGTTGAGATTCTGAAATCTCGGTCATAATTTTCTGAAAAATCAATTTAATTACTTTCGAAAACAGAATTCAAATTTGACAGAGTTTTCAGAAGGACAATTCCGAATCAGGGGAATTGATCGAGGGGTCAGGTACTGGGACGTTTTTGACTACGAGTGTATTACCATTGTTCTTCAATGATCTCAAAATCTCATATTAAACGAAAAGTTTTAATAAAATTGAATTAATTATTTTTGTTTAAATGCGTCCCTATTCTAAAATTAATTATACAATATTACAAAGTGGATAAATAATTAAAACAAAAAAAACCATTGTCACGATTTTTAATTTATAGTTATATAAACAAATTTCCTCACCCATGCTGACCATGATGCCAGGGTGAAAAAATGAAATATAATTTTATGATTAAATTAATAAAAATAAAAATATTCTCTCTCACTTTTTTAATAAGTTTTCAAAGAAAAACCCGGACGCTTACCATCACCCATTAGACAGATTGACAAAGATTCCAATCTCAACAGTTTTACATTACAGATCACGTTTCCTAGCCCAAAGTACTCTTTGAAGTATGTTTCAAGATAATACTATACCATTCTAAATTACAATCTCAAAAAAATGGAGGCGGGATTTGATTAACTTTGTTTTAATGAAATATTTTATCGTTCCATAAAAATATTCAGCCTAATTTTCTAAGGATTTTCCGAAAGAAAAATGAAATTAATACAAGTTACTGTAGCATAAAAATATTTTTCAAATAATAACTTTAATAATAATAATAAATATAAAAAATATTAATAAAAATAAAAAATAATAAAAATAAATAGAAATAAAAATAAAAATAAAAATAAATAAAAATAAATTTAAAAAAAATTAATAAAATAATAAAAAATAATATTAAAAATAATAAAAATATAATAATAATAGTTATTATTATTTTTTAACATTTTCATTGAGAATTTTTAATTAAATAAAATTATTTATGAAAACAAACCGGATCACTTTTATATTTTTCTCAATTTCTAAACCAAAATTTTAAGATTCAGGAAATTATTTGGAAATATTTATGTAAATGTTTCGATGTAAACAGGAATTGTTTCAATTTTATATTTTATCTGAGAAAAATGATAATTTTACTTTCATATTAAATTACACCTTTTAAATACGATATTCATACTTATTATTATCTTTTTTTTAAATTATTTTATCTTATGCGGCGCATGTAATTATTTTGATAATTATGTTGGGTTTACCAAGACACCCCCCCCGAGGAAAAATAAATAATAAAAATGATAAATAATGCATAAATAATAATAATAATAGTATTATTATT
>JBBMKC010256497.1:0-10065 GCA_037834085.1 Bipalium vagum | reverse complement strand
CACGTATAGGAACAAGTGAAGGGGTCAGTAACGTTTCGAGCTAAGGTTACGACAGGGTTCATAGTGAAATAATATCGCAACATAGTATAATATATATATTTAAATTTAATTTTCAATAAATTTAGGAAATTCGTGTAATTTTTAGGTTAACTTTCTACGTTAATTTTATAAAATATAAATATAAAAACATAAAAAATTTAATTTCATATAAGAATAAATAATTAATATTTAAATCTACTGATGATAATTTATATTTTATAATGCATATTATTTTAAAATAATATTAAGCTACAAATTGATCTACTTTTGCGCCACTAAAGTATATGATTGCCCTTTAACTGATGGTATTCTCATTTTCAGTAATATCTTTGTAATGTTTAGTTTGTGTAGAATGAGTCCCTTTATAATTGCCATATGTGACCGCTTTTTTTTTACTCTTAGTCCATGAATTCAATATGAATCTACAGTTATTATGACACAAGATTTCAATAACTCAAAATGAATGATACTCCTAATTAAATACAAAATATTCAGAAATACCTTTCTCACAAATCCATATACGAGGTTTCTAACAAAAGTTCTTGGAGTTAAAATTAAAATGTCATAAGAACATATTTATTCAATAAAATCAGCCCTGCTCGACATATTCACAATGAATTCTGACAAACTTCTCAAGTTGATGAATCCAGCGATCGAAGCATTGGACAAAACCTTCTTTTTCAATATTTTTGAATTCATTTACATAAGAAATCAACTCTTCACTTGTTTCAAACACTTTTGCTATAAGTCCTTCTTTAACAGTTGGAAACAACCAAAAATCACAAGGAGCAAGATAAGGGGGAAAAGGTGAAGATTTCAAAAGCTGAATGTTCTAATGTTCGATGAAATTCAAAGTTCTTTGAAAAATATGCACAGGAGCATTGTCATGATGCAGAAAAAACGTCTGACTTCTTTCTCAAATCGACTTCAAAAACAGTTGGAAGGCACTCCGTCATATACCACTCAGAATTCACAGTTTTTCTTGTTTCAAGAGGAATGGCACTGACAATTCCACATCTGAAAAAAAATATGGCGAACATTGTGTGGCCGACAGATCTTATACGACGAATTTTTTGAGGCGGCAACACCTCTTTTTTTGACCACATCATGGACTAACTCTTTGTTTCCGGATCACAATTGTAAAAACAGATCTCGTCTCCAGTTATAATCAATTTAAAATTTGAAGATTTTCAATTTTTGAATTTTTTAAGAAAGCATTTTGCAATATTCACCCTAGCAGCTTTCTGCTCTTCACTGAAAAGATGCGACACCCATCTTTCAGATTTTTTTATATACTCCAGCTTCTTCAGAATTCTTGAAATCGAAATTGAATTAATTCCAAGGTTTTCTTTCATCTCTACCAACGTCACATGGCCATGAGAATCCACAGTCGCCTTTACAGCCGCTACATTTTCATCATGTGTCGCCGTTTTTTGGCTTCCCCCACGTAGGTTGTTTATGACTGTCATTTTGCCATACGCGAACTGCGAAAACCACATGGCCACAGTCGAAAAAGATGGAGCTTCATTTCCCAAACCTAATTTTTAATTTATGTCACAATTGGCTTTTAATCCATATCGGTAACATGCAAGTTCACACCTGTTCTTTTGTCATCGGAGGATATGACTCATTTGTGCTTTTTAGTTTGGTCATGAAAATTTTTTTTTCAAATTAGAAACCAATAAGGATTCAATAAAAAAGTGTCACATTCCCTTCTGATGACTGGATGGGATTTTGTTAGAAGTTAAAGATAACTTTTGTTAGAAGTCTCGTATGTATATTTTTAATGATTAAATGGAGCTTTCTAAGGGAAAACTATTGTCTTACGATTGAAGTTGTCAACCTTAAGCGTTAAATTGTAAATAGATTTGATACATAAACTTCATTATTTGTCAGCTAAAATTGTCTAAATATATTGTTTTAGATAATTTTATTTTGTGCTTATCTTGACACAGAAATTAGGAAATATATTTATCGACACTTTCAAGAAGTATCTTTATCATAAGTTTAGTTGTATCTGCTTATTCTTTAATGAAGTACTAAGAAAAGTGTATGGTTTTAAGCCAATTTCAATTTAATTTTATGTTAGAAGTCCCTGATGTTTCCTCAACAAATTTAACACACCATAATAATCATTTTAGCATAAATATATTTCGTGAATTCCTTAAATTTAGTTAGTTTTAATGATTTAAAAACGTATTTGATTTATTATGAATTATTAAAAAGAAAATTATATTTGAGATGACCTAATACATTGTATATTGTTTTTATTTTTTTATACAATACTATTTGCTAATTTGATTCACGTTTTTTATGCGTTCACAAACTTTCCTTCTAAGCTAAGAAAAATAAATATTTGAAGTGATATTAATAAATATAAATAAAACCAAAATATATTATAATTTATAAATGTCCATTTTGAATATGTAAAAAATTCAGTCAGTAATTAACACTTACCGCATGGACATTAAGATTGTCAACATTCAAATCATAACATGAAATTTTCAGGATATCAAAAAGCTGAAAATTAAAAATTTTTTTTAATTGAGTTTTGTAAATTATAGAAATTATTTACATACTAAAAATATTATATTTAAATTTTCATTTTGCAAACATCTCTATTAATAATATAAAATTCCTATATGAATATTTGTGCCCATAATAAAAAATATTGTCCTAATAAAAATAAGAATTATTTACTCTTTCGTTGGACCTTTATTTCTTGAATATAGCTTACTAATTCTTATTACTAATCGAAATTTCTTGAGTATTTCGTGGATTTCTTTAATGAGATGCGGTTGGATAAATAAAGTTTATTTAAAATAACTGTACGCTGCCTTTTCTGTAACTGATCGTTTTACATTCAATACTTTGGTCAGCATAATTATTTGATCTCGGTAAAGGTTTCTATTACTCTTTGATCTTGTTTTAACAACTCATGTCGGATCCCACTTTTTCGTTTAATGAGACGTATACCTCACTTTTTTAATGGTTTTTGGCTCATTGTTTGTAAAATACTAATTTCAATTTTAAATAATTCTGATTGTGAGATAAATTGAAAGTTAGTCGGGGGATGTAGCTCAGAATAGAAATTAAAGTAAAGAGACTCGGGGCGGTTAAGGGTATGGATGTGAGCTTTAAAGGTGGGGGATGTGAGATAAATTGAAAGTTAGTCGGGGGATGTAGCTCAGCGGTCAGAGCAGTACATGCGCATGTGAAGGTCCCGGGTTCGAATCCCGGTATCTCCGATTAATTTTCTCTAACACTGATGATGATGAATTTTTCATTTATCAAAACTTTGTGCTTGTGTTCCATATCAGCTAAAAGAAAAAAATCAAAGTCATTTAAAAGTTACAGCTCAAAATCTTGTCAGATACCAAGAAAAAATGGTCATACGGAACTCTTTCTTTATCGAATCATCACGTGAGATGAGAAATTGTGTTTGTATACAAACTTGAAATAAGAAAATGAGTTGTTAATTCCTGCTTATATAGGACCACTAGAACTGACTTTGTATCCAAAGAAAAATCATAAATTCTGTTTGATGAATTGGGTTTGTCTCAGACATTGGAAAGTGATCCAGAAAAACAGACAGTCGAAGGGTACACATATATGAATCAGTTGCGTTGAGTAAGTGACATAATAATAGAATAGTAGGAAAATGAACGAACAAATGTCATTCTTCACTATGATATGGTCAAAAGCATACTCCCATGAGCTTGATTGAGAGGTTCTTCATCACCCTCTGTATTCTTATACCTTGCGCCAACAGATTTCTATTTTCTGCTCGCTGCTTAACAAAATAACAGGTATAATCTTTCAGAAGTAGTACCTTAAAAGTTGTTGATCAAATACTTTCTGTATAGATCTGGTATTCAACAAACTGATATAGAGATGGAAGAAATTATAAAATTAACAAAAAATTACATTATTGAATGATATTTCTTTATTATATTTTTAAAATATGTTTATTGCTTATGTCACAACCTAATAATGATAATAATAATAATAATAAATTATATATATATATATATTGATAATAATAATAATAATTTTTTAAGTTATAAATCATTTTAAGAATCGGTAATTAAGGATTATTTATTAATAATTCATCATTTTCTCTCAAAATACTGCTACGGTCATGTTTTGCGAGAAATATACGAAATTAAACTTTAAAACCTATATTAACTAAATTTTGGAAAGTTTTCCAAACAATTTTTAATAGCCAGTAACCGAATTAGTTGGCTGGCTGTAAAACAACTAACATCAAAAGTATTAAATTCTGTAATGCAGCTGAAGATTTGATAGAAACATTGAGCGGGTTTTATATTATTAATATGTTAATAATAGAATCTAATTTCAAAGTCTGATTGAAATTTCATTGGAATCTGTTTTTGAAAATTAAATTAAAGAAATTAGGAATTTTAATCAGAAGATTCCAAACTATCAGTGGGAATTCGCATTCAAAATTCATTAAAAGTATTTTTAAATTAAATTATGATAACAGGATTAGATTTGAGTCCCAGTGAATTCCAGGGATCCAGATAAGTAGTAGTTAGTGAGAGCTCTTGTTTTGTCTTATTCATTTATTATTAATACTTACTCCATGCCATAAAAAAGTGGATTTATAATAAAAAAAAAGAAAATCAAGAAGATTTGTATTTTACAACTATAAACATGATAAAATGCTAATATTAATCAATGATGAGTAACATCAGCACTCTCCTTTTGAAGAAATGATCTTATCCACAATTCGAGACTTCATATCAAATAAGGAAGTCAGTGTGTAGACCAAAAATCAGCTTGTAAATTGATCCACAATTGGTATAGGTCGTTAGAAGTAGGCTTATGGCATCGCTTATTCAAGAAATTGAAGAATTCAAGGTCACTGATGTTTAAATCAGGAGATTGAGCTGACTGATTCATAACAGTAACTTTTGAATTAGAGTTGTCACCGAAATTATTTAATTTTTTAAAGTATTTTGTTTATATATCATTATTGTAAATTTTCTTGATTAATCATTTACTGTTTTTAAAGTATTTATTTCTTGTTAGGGTTTGGACCTTTTAGAAAATATATTTTATTTTAATTTGATCGGCTGTAAATTATTTTATTTTTATTTTATTGAGAGAAGGAATGTTAGTCCTTTTGACTTCGAAATTCTGTTTGACAATTTTGATTTTCCCTTTCTCCCATTCCTTGTATGATTAGATGTAGTAATTGTGGCTATAAATATATATTGCATTATGTTTTCTAACACCAACCTTATGTTATTATTATACATTAACAGATAAATTTCGCTCACAAATCAATAACTCTTCCCTATTCAATGTTATGTTCGTTCCCACAGTAATACTTTATCGGTACCCTAATTGAATCAAAATAATAATGATAAAATTTTATTGAATAACGCAAAAACAATCGCTACACTCATCGTAAAACCACAATCAAAATCATCAAAAGTCTAAAATCAATAATCAAAATTGTCTCAAAATCAATACGTTCAGTTATATGAAAATCAAAAAAAATCAAACACAAATAATCCAAAATCACAAATAAAGATGAGTAAAATGAAGTTTTTGTTAATCATAAAAATACAAAAAATAAATCAAAATTTTTTTGTCTTTTAATCTTATTTATTTCCTTTTTTGTGATTTTTAATTATCTCATAAAATTTATACTAAATTATTTAACAATATTATCATATTTCTTTGATTTTGACGATACCTTTTAGCGCGTCGATTGAAATAATATTGATTTTTGATATTTGACATTGAAACAACTTTGTTTTAGTCATAATCAGACATTTAACAAGTTTGTTTTTGCGACGTGTGTCAGGTTGTTTTTAAATTTTTAATAAAGTTTTATCATGATTATTTTGATTCAATTAGGGTGCCGATAAAGTATTATTGTGGGAGTTATGATTCAAATCGAGTTTAACTTTGTGCATCGACAATGGAATTACGAACAAAACACATTAAAGTGAGGAGTTGTTGATTTACGAATGAAAGTTTCTTTGATAGGGTATAATAGTATCAAATTCATAGTCCTCACGGCGGGAAATAATAATTAATGGTGCAATATGTCATTATCTCGACGACGAGATTTTGATATATTACTTTTTCTAATATTTTAAAATTTTCAATTTTTTTAAATAATTCTTATTATTAATCTCATTATTTCACATATTTGTCTTTGGCAAATCCAACACTTACATTAAGTAGTAGACACGAGCTAGCAAACAAGGGTTTAAGTTATTATAAGTTTTAATAGAAGTGAAGAGTAGATCTTATGATTTTTTTTGTTCATTTAAAGATGTGGCACCTTTTTGTCATAGTCAGAAAATAATTACATTATTCATTAAACCAAATTGGGTGGTTTACCTCTCTCAAATTAATTGGGTCCTTTGTTTCTTTATTGATGATAACTTTCATATTTGGATTAGATTTCACACTTTTCTTAATAAATCGTAGTAAATGCTTTTGATTCATAGAACTTGCACCATGGACATGATTGTCAACCTATAATAAAATTGTTTCATTACAGAATGTTAAAATTTTATTATTATTGTTATTATTATTGCTGTTATTATTATTATTATTATTATTATCACTATCACAATTAGTGTTCTTTTTAAATAATTTTAATCTCAAAAACAATTGAATTTTTGAAAAGGTAAGCTCTTAGAATTATTTCATTTATTAAAAAAATATTTCACTGAACTAAAATAATAAAAATATTTTCAAATTGATGAAATTAACGACATGACATTTATATTAAACAAATACCAGTCTTATGTAAATCATATTATATAAATAAATACATTAAACAGTTCTCCCTACTAAAGAATGCTCTGAGAAACAAAGTTTATAGTAGTGTTGATAAAATAAAATTGAGTGTCATACCATGGATAAATTCAAAAAATTAAAAAAAATTTTACAGTTTTTGACTGTTTACAAATTAGATGGTGACGATGTGCTGAATGTGGCGGAGATTATTTTTAATGATCATCTACACGATGATCTATTCTGTGCGTAAAAAGTCTGTTAACCCCCTCTCTAAAAATACAAATTTTGATATATTTCGATTTAGTTAAAAATATTAGTTTAGTTTAAATAATAGTTATTTAAATATTTAGTTATTGAAAAATTACTTAAATAACGTAAGTTATTATATAATATTATTAACATTTTTAAAATGATTTGTGTAAAATAATGTGTAATTACATGGTTTTAGAGCAATATAATGTTTAGAAATTTAACAGAATTTCAAAGAAGTATAATCGTTATATTACTGAATAATGGACAGAAATAGCTCGTGAATTACTTGAAAAGTATAGCAAAACTTTGACAAAACGCGGCATGCAATATGTTTAGAAGAAATAACTGAAAACAAGATCCATGCGAGATAAGATGAGGAATGGCAGACCAACTATTGTTTCACCCCAAGCTTCACGAGCTACAAGATGCATTTGCAAAACCAATCGCTTATTAGCTTTTCATGTTATTACCAGTATGTACAATACAATTTCGGTCCAAAATGTAACTATCAGAACCGTCCAGAAAATTCTGAACAGGTACAGTTTTCAAAGTTATGCAGCAATTAAGAAGTCGTATTTGAAAATGCAGCAACGTCTCAGAAGAGTTTCCTGGGCCAAGACCTACAGTTCTTGTGATGCAGATAAATGGGGAAATGTGGTATTCAGCTATGAGTGTTACTTTCAGTCATATTAGTCATCAAATAAATTATTGATTCGAAGAACCGCATTAGAAAAGTGGAACCCTGTCTTTAACCAACCAGTTGTGGGACATGGTCCACCTATACATGTCTGGATCTGCTTCAACAGTAATTTAGTTGGACTTCTGAAAAGAATCAATGGAAATATGAATGCCGAGAGATATCAAAACAGAGATACTTATGACATAGACATAGTTCGAAAATGCTTAGTCTTTCCAAAAGCAGCATTTTTTTTTCAAAATGATTTGGTTCAACCTCATAAGGCCAACAATACCCAGGCTTTCCTAAAAAATATAAATATTTGTGTCTTACCTTGATCATGTAATTCTCCGGATCTGAATCCCATAGAAAATATCTGGGGTATCCTTAAGCGGCAACTAAGACCAATGAAACACAATTCTGCACAAGAATGAGGTCCAAAGCAAATGGTACAACCTTTCTAGTAATCTATGCCAGAAAATTGTGTTCTCGATGCCCAAAAGATTAGAAATGGTCAAAAAAATCAAATTGGTGTCCTATTAAATACTAAGACTTGTGTATTTAATACATTTTTTGTTAAAAATATTTGAACTGACTTTTTACGCGCAATGTAATGTGACTATTTGTAACATTTATCTTACATAAATTTTTCTGATGTTGTGTAATACTTTATCTAACTAATCTTTTATGAGCAGAACTTAGTTTCCAATCCAAAATATAATGTAATTACAATTACAATTTAAAAATAAATATTATTAAACTTTGAAATAAATAATTTTAAAAATTATATATGGCATCATTAAATCAAATTCCATCTTTAGTATGATTACTATTTTTAACAAGATTTATTTATTTTAAAAATTTACATTCCAAGAAGATAATAATCTTATAATCATATTCATTATTATTCATTATCACAATTTTCTAGTAGACAGCTGTTATCATTATCGTCGACATAGTTGTTGTCGAATTTGACGTAAACATCTATTTTCTTGGAGTCCGCGGCAACCAGGCTTCTCATTAATAAAAGACCATTTTGCGGTACTTATTTATTATCTAACAAGCCGCAGAATGAGGCAATCAAATTTTGATTTTTTTTCTGAAGTCCCAGTTTTCATAGAATTATGATATCCCTTTTTAGCCACCGATCTAAAACACTAATGACAAAGGTGTTTAATTCTGAGAGTGCTTCTTAAGTTTGGCCCAGTAGATAGTCATAATGAACCAGATTTTCCTAATGATTATTAAGTTTTTTCCAGTGTCAAACGGGTTCTTCACATCGACCAGAAATAGTTTTTCGGACTTTGTAAATTAAATTTTGAAATAAACACACAGTGTGAATATAATATATTGTCTTAAGTATTGACGTATACTTTTGTCTGTGTGTAGGATAAAAGTAGTTGAGCTAAATAATTGTAGAGTTTTGACGAAAAAGAGAAAACTTTTTTGAATGCGAGCATCCAACGAAAACATGTCCCAGTGATTCTTCTGGTTTTGAGTATCTGTGGCCTCTGAACGTTCTTCTATTTCTGGCATTTATGATGAATATGATGTGAATATTTTTCCTTGAAAATGTTACGTTTATATATAAACTGATTAACCTTTACCTCAAGATATTTCCTGACTTCTTCACTTGTGTTATTAATGTGCTCATCCCAAAATTAAATCAAAATAGTCACAACAAGCTTTATTATTTTTATAATAATACAATAATAGGTCAATCGCCAAAATCAGTCGTATACTACACAGACGATCGAAAATAACAATGACACAAATAATCTAGGTGAAAAACACAAATATTCAATTAACACTTTCCACAAATCAAATACTCAACTGGTTAATAGACGATTATTGTTATGTATCGAATAATGAAAATAATTATTGGCTGTTGAATAATAATAGAATTCAATACTGAGTATAAATGCAAGAACAACTAACAAATGAATGTTAGAAATTGATCAATACGTGTTAAATTATGTGTAACAATATTTAAAGAATAATAATGACATGAAAACAGAGATCAAATTCTCACCGCCTACTGGTAATGGGTCCTTGGGTCGTTAAAAAAACCCAAACGGGTTGACTTATAAGTGACAGAACCCCACAGGACCCATCTTTGAATCCTATCACATAAAATTCATAATAAACAAAAGGATCTTCTAACAAATAAATTCAAAATAGATCTGCAAGAAAATATTACTCCGTATTCTGACACATTCTCTTCCTCAAAAAAATTTTTTTATTATTATTATTATTATTATTATTATTATTATTATTATTATTATTATTATTATTATTATTATTATTAT
>JBBMKC010256486.1:0-10065 GCA_037834085.1 Bipalium vagum | reverse complement strand
GTTCCATTCTAATGATGGTAAAGATTATAATAATTTTATGTAGGTCAGAACGGTACTGATAACATAAATTCCTTTTAAATATTCTGATTTAATAAAACTGATCTATGATTCTGGTGATTGAATTTTATACCAGATTTTAAAATGTTACAGGTGCCAATAAAAATGTTAGACAATAATGATAATCAACTAACAATCTTTATTTCATCGTGAACTTACACAAAGAAAACGTGTTCCATTTCATTTGATATGAACAAGAAAGACATTGCCGTTTATAGGGTATTCCGAATAATTTTGTTTAGTCAAAATTTTTAAAGCAATTTTAACATCTAAAATTATTTTAATTTATAAAAATCATTATCAATATATTGATTAATTAAATGTTAACTTGCTCGAATTCCATATGAAATAATAAACTAAACAATTAATAAAATTTATTTATTTCAAAAATCTACTGTTTCATAAAAATCAATAATTAAAATAACTTTTATTATAGATTTTACTGAATCATTAAGATTACGTAAAATCTTTATAATTCCTTTATAATCCCCCTTCAAAGAAATCTCTTCAGCTTTACCACATTCCTTTCAATCTGCTTACCGCCAAGGATTAACATTCAAGGATTTAATTTGAAAAATCAGTAGAAAAGTGTAATGCTGGGTCACACGTGGCAAAACAAACTAATAACGAGATAATGTAACTTTAGGGATACTCAAAAATGAAAAAGATCTAAAAGATGTGTCTACTTTATTCAGTAGTAAACCTATGGAATTTTATCAAAATGATAATTTATTAGTCAGTGCAATTCCGTTGAGAGTAAGTGAAATAATGTGATTGACATTATTTCGTGGAATAAATATAGGTGAAATAAAAATAAATCAAAAACTTAATTGGACACCTGATATTTTAATCTAATATTTTTCTTTATGATAAAAATGTGATAATTGTAAAATAATGAAGTTATATTGTATTTAATTTATCCAATGTTTATGATATCAGAGGCTTTCAAATTTTTATCTGAAATTCTGAAAATTGTGCTAGTGATTGATTATTTTATGGCATTGATATTATTTTATTTATTCCGCTTTGTCGCATTAAGTTAGTAAAATATGGACTTTTAACACATGAGATAATTAAAACAGCCAATGTTTTATTTTTAAGATAACTTCATAAATAATCAATTATTATTTCTGATTTTAATAATAGATTGTCAAATTTTGCTGAACTTGTTATTAAATTAAAACAGGAAATTGTGAATGAAAATAAGTTCACTTGTCAATTATGATTCTTGTTTTGAAAGGAATGTTTTTAACAATCAGAATGACATTATTTATCAGATAAAATTTGTAATTCTTTTTGGAAAGTGACATACAGGGTGCGTTACTAGAATCCGGACGAAATTTAAATTGATATTTCTCTAATATTAGAAATCATAAACTGCTTAATTATTTTTTGTTTAGATCGATAATTTCAATATATTGAGGTGACTTTAAAATGGAAAATCTGAATGAGTACGATTAAAAAGTTGCTGAACGCATGCTTAAATAATAAATTATTTTTGTTGATCCAGTGCATGATGTGATAAAGATATATATACACGATCTCAAACAAATCTGAGGAGGTAACTGTCATTCCATCAAGGAAGATTCGGATCATGTTTTTCTTTGACCAAAATGACTATCAAGTCTCTTTTTTGACTGATCTCAATTTTTTCATGTTGATATTAAAGAAATGAATATTAAATTAATAAGCAGCATGGGGATGAGTATTCCATTCTATGCATTTATGTTTTTAAGGGAAAACAGCCTATTATTAATATAATTATTACTGATTGTGTTTTATGGCGCTAAAAATTATGGCACGAAAAATTGCATAAATAACAATAGATATTTTTCTATTAGAAGAAAATCATTTTTTGAGAAATTTAAAGTTCCTCTAAATAAATGTGTTCATTAAAAAAAAGCAACACTTTTGCACCATCTTTTTTTCATATTTCTTTTTGACCTTCACTTAGTTTATTACTCTTTTTCACCAATCAGGATAAAATTTCTTGATTCATTCACTGATGGTTACATATTGATCTTTTATTTTACGATTTCATAAAAATATAGATAAATAAATAAAGGATAAAAATAAAGATAATTTTTACGTTCTGGGTCATAGAAGTGAAGCTAGAAGTGATGGACTCTGGGCAGATCAAAAAAGTCAATTCCTGAAGACAAGGGCGTTTCAAAATCTATCGTTATTAATTTCTATGCAGAAATTAAGCAGAGGTTTATTTGAATATTTTGATCAGGAAGAGGAGGGTTCGCTTTCTCATGCAAGTCTAATAATTCAAAACTGGCTTGCAAACACTTTGATATGTTTTATTTAAAGGATTTTTAGCCTCAACAGTCCACATCTAAGCCCTTTGGACTGTCATGTGTTGGGCTTAATTGAGAGACAGAAAAAATAAGTTCCGGCATTCTAATACCGATTCTCTTCGACTGCTATTGATGCCAAATTCAGAGTTATTAACCATAAGCATTTAAAGAAAGCATAATCGAACTTTAGAAAAAGAATTGAGTAGGTGATAACGGAAAATGGTGAATATTGAATAAAATGTTTAGCAAATGTGTTATACATAAAAAATTCTATTAGTATTTTACTATGATAAATATAACTTTATCAAAAAATGTTTTTTGTTCGGATTTTAGTGCCGCACCCTGTATTATATGTTTTCATTTTAATTATTTGACCTAGAAATTTGTATTACCTAGTGTATTCTGGTAAAAATCAAACATTTATTCAATGAAATAGTTACCATTTCAATCAGTTGCTTGATGCCGAATGTCAAGTAAATTAAGAATTCCTTTTTTGAGATGTTTATTTTTACTAACTAGATAGACACGAAATGCCAAATTAGAGAGAATCGTTTGATGTAACACTGATTTCGGATTAAGTTGGCCAAGGTTCTAAAATTGTGAAAATTGATAAGTGACAAATCTCGTAAGAATGGTGCACAAGGCAGAACTTTTTATCAAAGATCTTTTAATTTTGCCCCAGTAATTTATGCAATATTGTGACTATTATTGTCATGCGGTAGAATAAATTTATTGTACTAAGAAAGCAGCTTAGAACTCAGATAAGGAAAAAACACCATCTTTAGTTGCCAAATCATATGCAATTCATCTATTATTTAAATTGAGTAAAGTCTTCGAAACTTTTTAAAAATTCAGTCGGTTTTTTATTATTATAAAAAACGGTATTCAACAATTTAAATCAAAGACTTTTGGCCATCTATCAGGTAATTTGAAAATCCCATCCATCCAAAATTTCTCTGGTTTCATATCGATAAACTCCTCCAGATGCTTTTGGCAATCTAAAATTTTTTCATTAAAGAAAATTCTGTAATATTCTGAATAAATAAAAATCTGATGAGTAAGCTTGGTGAGACGAACAATTTTTTAGATGATTAAGGGATTAATCGAATTTCTGATTCATGTCTTCTGTGCTCCTTTGTAATGTTGGGGATGTTTTTTTGTTATTAAAATGGTCACACATTTCAATATTTTTAACAAAATTTCCAAAAATGTCACTAATTTGATACATTTTATCAGAACAATATGTATTGGTAACCACTGATTTCACACTTTCATAAGGCAACTGAAGCTTTTCAACATCTTGGGTTAAAGCTTTTAAAATTTTCATCTTTACATTCTCAATCATTAATTGATTATTTTGATGTTTCGGCTTCCATTTTCAAATCAGTTAGTCTTTGTTGACCATCATCACAATTTTCATTTTTTTGTTATTGATCAAAATCTGTATGACTTTTCAGTTTGGTTTTCATTATAAATGGAAGGTGAACAAAAAACAATCATTGCTGTTACTTAATTTCATCCAAGAGATTCTTTCAAGATTTTGGTCAATTTTGAATTTCAGTAAATAGAAGGCTCTTATTGCAGAAAATCGATTTAATCACTTTTTCAATTCGAAAAGAGATTTGTTTATTTCACATGCTTATTTCATCATTTTACGCTAGTTTTAGAAATTTCTTCGCTTCCTGCCAAATCAACAAGAGTACAATCCCGGTTTCACTATTCTCTTGTCTAATTAAAATTTGAAAATAAAATGACTTCGACGGCCCACCTCATTCATGTTTGTGATTGACTTGTCCCTTTTTAAACTCATTAAAAAGGTCTTCTGAACTGTAAACTAGTCAATTTCTTGATAAGGAAATCCTTTTTTTCCATCTTCGTGTATCGATTAATTTCCATTTTTTCATTCATAGCTGGAAGCTATATAACTTGATATGCGTGGAATGATGTCTTCAAGTTCATCATTTCCCTTCAATAGTAAAAGTTTTGCCACTTAAAGTTTGTTCTTAAGCGGAAATAATGTCATTGAAAACTTTAAGAACATTGTTAATTATTGGTTTTGCAACGGTTTCATATAAGTATAATTGTGATTGTATTTCGGAAATTCCGTGATCAATTTTGAAAATTTTATTCTTTAAACACTAGGGAATGATTGTTATCAGGTGAAATTAAGTTTTTTCATTATTTATTTGTGTGTTCTTTAGTATTTCAAGGTCTCTCACGTCAGATAAATTATATATATTTTGATGAATTGTCTAACTATTCTAATTTGATATTTCCTGACTTATCGAAAGAAAGATCTGTTTTGATTGCTACAGAGGAATTATTTGAAGTACTTGGACAATTTTTTCCTGATATGTTGTTAACTATATTTGTTAAAGATTGAATGTTTACACCATAAAATTATAAACATATATATACTTTCCTATAAACCAAGAAAATGCTTTTAATAATGATATTGTAGAAAAATTCTTGCGAAAAATCCTGATATGTTAAAAGAAACGGAATCACCTTTTTAGATGTAATTCTTACGAAATAAGGTAAAAATATACAATTCAAAGTAAAACTGATTTAAAATAAATATTGCATTGTCAGTTCTGTCCTTGGGTTTGTTTAATTTAATAATTAATTAATCTTGAAAGGGAAATTGTGGTTAGGAATTTTTGATTTTATTCATTTTGACTCCTCAAGGTCTTTAGACGAGATCCAGTAAAATTTATAAATTATATTTTTTATTATTTCTATTTTATCTTTAAAATTTGAAATAAATTTTTTAAAATAAAATAATTTTATTAAAAAACCGGTTTTAAACGAATTTATTTCAAGTCAAATTACGAAAAACAGGTAACTATCTATTTTCGAAATATTGTTCAGATTTATTGTTTTCCAAAATTGATATTTAAAGTAATAAAATTTAATTGCTCAATTTTGGCTAAAGAGAAAAATTCACGGAAAATGACCACAATCGAAACGTTCTTTGCTGGTGGCATTGGTGGCTTGATGGGTCAGCTGTGCTGTTATCCTCTTGATATTATCAGAAGAAGAATGCAAACAGGTTCAGTAACAGGTGGAATTTTATATCTTATTATCATCATTTTTCCAACTGAATTTCCAAAGTCATTTTGGCAAATATTTCAGTGTTCGACATCCTAAGAATCTAACCTTATTATTAAGGTCACAATTGATTTCATACAGGCCAGACATATATTTATAATTTCTGTTAAATAAGTTATTAAATTTGAAAAATATATTATTTTAAACAATCATTTATTACAAATTGATTTAAATTTAATTTGTGTTTACAAAAAATTTCTTTAAATATGTTTCTTTTCAGCTATTTAATTTAGATTTTCGAATCAAAATTTTTTATGATAGCCTTTTCGACCATAATTGGTTAAGATTAATGGATTTGTTGATTTCATTTAGCATATTTTAATGAAAACTGAACAAAATTTTGTACATAGACCAAAGATGCCAATTTATTTAATAATAACTTGCAATAATAAAAATAATATTGGATGTTTTATCTACTCAAATTTTTAAAAATTAATTTAACCTAAACTTGTTTGAATACGGCATAGTTTTGAAGCTGTATCTCAAAATGATATCTTATGGTAATAATATTAATAAATAAATTATTGTCAAATTGATACGAAAAGTTAATCAATTCATTTATTCGACCCAGTTTTATACGGCTGCAATATATATAATTTTAAAAATGCATGTTTTTTTTTGAATATTTTCTTAATGCTATAAGAACTAATTATTAAATTAATTGTTCAAAATGACTTTGGAAGTGCAGAAAAGAAAGAAAAATATAATTTTTTAATGGAAACCAATGAACTCTGGTTTTCCTTTCTTTACAGTAAATTTTGATATGAAAGTGTTCAGGTCACCCGGAATATACGCGCAGCATGTGGAAGACATTACGGATTATTTTCTCCGAAGGTCTCAAGCGTGGTCTTTATAAAGGGTTTTCGTTGAATATTATCAAAACCCCTACAGCGTCTGCCATTAGTTTTTCAGTTTATTATTATTTGTGTGATTGGATGGGTATTATCGTGTATAAAAAATGATTATTTTGTCCATTAGGTTTTGTACATGATTATTTTCTACTGATGTTGGTAATAGAGCATTATTGATTGTCACTTATCATTTAGACTTTGTTTAAATTAATTCTAGCTTGATGTCTTGACGTTAGTTTTTTACAAAAATTTGCATCCAAGTATATACAGATGTATACAAACCTCTGCCTTCTTTTCTCGGTCGTATTATTAGTTTATTTTTTGTGTAAGTTTTTGAGTATTTTGTTTTAAGAAGAAAATGGGATTTATAATTAAAGTTCATATTGACAAATAAATATTTTTGAAGAAGGTATTAACAGGTTGTGTTGCTTAAACTATTTTCTTGTTTTTATTCGATGGAAAAACAAACAATGTAGATAGATAAATATATGTAATCAAAAGTAGACAGTAAAAGATTTTGCAATAATTGAAATTAGAAATCATATCATATAGAAATCGTGAATATTAGTTTCGAAATATTTTAGGTCAAAAATTAATTAAAAGAAGTAAGAAAAACCGATCTAAATTCCAAGTTATCACCAAATGAATTATAGCAAAATGAAGCTCATGAAAAATTATATTGAATGAATAACATTTAAAAATACGCTGCTAATAAAATGTTAAAAGAAACGGAATTACCTTTTTAGATGTAATTCTTACGAAATAAGGTAAAAATATACGATTCAAAGTAAAATGTTGGATATTGTTTTGTTAAAGTATTAAAATGTCTAAAATTTACGACGTGGCTAGTTTTAGATTCGTGTTTATCTGCAACTATAATTCAGTAGTCTTTTTAAAAAGAAATATTTAGGTCAACTGTTATTATTTATTAAAATATAAAATAATGACATTTACAAATTATTGCATTTGATTTTCAAAAGTTTTTCTCTGTTTAGCATTCATTTTTCCATATTATGATTTGTATTTAGTCAATTGGATCTTTTATATTTTATGATCTTTCATTTAAATAAGTGAATTTTGTGGTAGTATTAATATTCTCACACACCTTAATTTTGTTAATGAAAGTTTGATAATTTGTTTTTCATTAAATTTTCATAGAAATAACAATTTTTTAATTCCTTAACTGAAAATTTTTAAAAAATCAAGTCAATTTATTTTTCTTTGAAAATAAATAATATAATCTTTGATGTTATATTTTAAAAAAACTGCTTATTTTGAAAATTTGCAAAATTGTATTTCCTGAAATTATGATAGGAATTAGAAATAAGAAATATAAAGCAAACAAATATTATAGAGAAAAATCAGAATTATGAAAATTAATAATTTTTATTAATGATAATATTTAATAAGTTAAATAAAAATTTTCTAGATTAGAGAGATGTGCAATATTTAGTGTTGCTTTGAAATATCCTCCAACTTTTATGATTTTTTAATGGTTCAAAGTGATCAGATCAAATGTTTTGAAAAAATCAATATTGCCATCTTTATTAGTAAACAGTTTTGCAACAAGTAATTTTCAATAATAAGATAATTAATAAAAATACTCAATTTCCTTGTCTATTTTATTTTAAAAATTGCATAATGAATTGTTTTACTGAAAATTTAGAAAAAAATCTTTTCCGAAAAAATTTAAGAACGATAAGTAAAGATGATTGTGGTATAAATATTGAAAACACACCTGAAATACTGAAATAAAATAATAATTCTGAGTTTTCAAAATGAGAAACCTTTAGTAACTGAATGATTACCATTTTTATAGTATTGGTTTAACCATTTGAAACCTACCTAAATTATTTTAATAACCGATTCAGATAAAATGATTTTAAAAGCTAAACTTATAGAGCTTTGAAAACCATCTGAAAAATGTATTTTAATAAAATATTAATAACTGTTGAGGTGAAACATTGGTTGATAAGATAGTATGAGACGCACCTAAGACATCAGGAAACCATAAAAATATTTAACATGTAATCAAAGTTAAAACAATTTAATTTTATAAATTTACAAAGTACATTAAAAATTTTTCTTAAAGAATAATGCACAGATTGGTTTGAAATTTCTGACTCAGGAGCTTTTAAAAATGGAACAATATATTACAAAAAAACATTTATTTAAATCTTTTCGAGCTTTTCTTAATGATCTTCCTAAGCTAAATCTTATTCAACCGTGTAATGAAAACATAAATGATAAACAATTATTAAATATCATTAACTTTGGAGATATAATGCCCATTGTTTTATTTTCATTCGAGCTGATACAATTTTCCAAAAAGGTTAACTTACCAAACAGTGGGATTTTCTAATCTAATTTAAGTACTACATTTATATTGTTTAATTTTTAAAATTTTAACTTGACCTTGTGTGTAGTAATTCAAAATATTTTTCATCGTTATGAATAGCTTTCTTCCATTTTTCATGAATTTGATGAATTCTATGAAAGAAATCATCTTATTTTAGCAAATAATGATTGGTCGTATCATTTTGTTCCCACCAAATGCTTAGAACCTTTATCCCATGGATGTTGTTTTAGAGAGCTGTCCGGATTTCAAACTGTTTTCTGCGTTTAATGTTTTCGAAAGAAATCCACTTTTAGTCGGCATTATAATTCTGTAAAGGAACTTTTTCATTTTTACACCTATCCATGTCTTCCCCTAAACTCGTGTGGTACCTACCTTTCTACTTTGTTTACCTTTCCCATGGCTTTAAGACGTCGGCTAATTGAAGATTGACAGGTATTTAATGATTTAGCAAGATCAGTTTGAGTTTGGCATGAATCTTTAGCCAATAATGCTTCTAGGTTTTGATCTTCAAACCCTTTCGTTTGTCCTGGACGCTCTTTATCTTCCACCATAAATTCGTCCTTTCGGAAAATACAAGTGACATTCTACAGAGCATTATCACCGTAAAAATATACAAGGATTCTGAGAGTTTCTGCTGTAGATTTTTTAATAGAAAAATGAAATAACATCAATTCGTGAAAATTTGACTTATTTGATATATAAACTGCCATCTGAAAAAGGATAAAAATAAGGTACATTTAAAGATATCAGAATATGTTTTTTACAGATTATTTTTGAAAAATGCATAAAAAATATATATTCGAATAGTTTATTTATAAAAATAAATACACTTTCCTCAATACAGGAATTTAAAATAAAGCTCACTTTCAATACATATATCTAATATTGCTTATACTTAAGATAACATTACATTTTTGACACAATAAAATAAATCTATTGAAAATTAATTTTTTTTCAAGAGAACTTTCATTAACAAAAACATTATGCTGTAATTGAAAATGAAAAGAATTCATAGGATTTTTATACATTTGTGATGATATTTTAGGCCTGGTTTACTCTTGCATCTGTCAGATCTTTTAGCCTCCTTGGTTCTCTTGTATAAAACTTTGTTTTTAGATATCTAAAAAGATATCCTGCTCTCACAACTCACATACTGTTTAGACAACTTTTAATTTCAAGCAAGTAATGAGCATGACGTCCAACCTCTTGCAAAATTAATTTTTCATGTTATTCTTCGAAAAAATTGCGGCTTAAATAGTTTAAGTCATTAAAATTTTCATAAAAGGAAAAGGGTTATATGGAAATAGATATAGGGGTATTCAAAAAAAACCGCGTATTTTTTATATTTATTTATATTAACAAATATTTACAAATATTGCGGGCA
>JBBMKC010256475.1:0-10065 GCA_037834085.1 Bipalium vagum | reverse complement strand
ACTCAGTGATTGAAACGGCTGCATCGATAATTTTCTGTAAGTCAGCAGAATTATTGGCAATAATGGCGATATCATCTACATAAGCCAAAACTCTTATTGGAGAAGTTCCAATCATAAAAGATGGGACAGAAACAGAGCTTACAGCTTCAAGAATAGGATTTATTGCACTTCCAAAAAGTAACATGGAAAGTGGACAGCCTTGTCTCACACCTCTCTGAATTGGCAGATTTGAAGTGATCATTTCTATTAAAAGTGCCTTAGCCCTACTTTGTCTATCTTTTTCTGCTGAACCTTTCTCATTGATTGGATGTGGAGAAAGAGCAAATTTAGGGGTTTCAACACACATTAAATCAGATGAAAATAGATTTTTTTTCGAATGGACTCGAAGTTAAAACGAGTCAGGTCTATAAAACTTGAATAGTTCTCAATTATTCCGCAAAAGATCAATTTTGAGTAGAGATCTGAGCCACGTGTTTCGTTTGATTCGTGTTTCGTGGTGGGCTCGCACAAAGTCAAAGCAATTAATATTTCCCCGAATTTCAAAAAAGAACTCTTTCAAAGTACCGGTATGGAATACGCAATTTCCGAGCTGTGATAAAATGTCGGATTTTTTTTCAAATTTTTTTCAAAATCTAAAACTAGACGTTGTTGAGGGTTTGGGGCTGAAAGATGAGAAATATTACAGAAATATTGCTTAACATATTCAGATCAAGATGATCGAAGAGATAATCAAATGCGTCAAATGCCCTTATGATATAGAAAATAATAGTTTTTGGAATCATGAGAAAAATCTCAAGCATTACGAGGAACTTTTGGATCAAATGAAGAAAACTTGCCTGAATGAACCATCAATTTGAACACTTTCACGGTCTGATGTCTTGAATCTTGGATGAAGCGCAACGAAAGAATACTCAAAAGCATTCAACTTTCAAAGCGGAAGATAACAGAAATCGGCAAATTCTGTGTTTCTTCAAACATCAAGTGGATTGCGGCTCAATGGAAATTTCATCGAATGTTGGGAAGATATCGATGAATTTCTCTGAAATGAAATACTATACTGATAAATCCAATACTGGGTATCCAATATCCGACAACTTTGAAGAAGAAAATGATCTTGAATGTATCGATGAACTTATAATATAAAATTTTTTTAAAAAAATTGTGATAATGTGTTGTATATATTTTTGTGTATGATTTATTTTATTTCCAAACTAGGCTTACAGCAATATTTTACGTTCATGTATGTATAAATTTATTGTAAATAATACAATTTTGTTCGTTCGAATCCCGATTAATTTTCAACTAACAATAATGAAATAGACATTTATTCAACAGAGAATGAAGTGAAAGCTAGGGTCACAAAAAGATTTAATAAAATTTTAAAGAATATGAGATTTAAAAAAATTTTTGTAACAAGGAAATAGAAAATGGTTACATCTTTTACCTTAGTTTTACATTTATGTAATTATGTTTTGTTTGAATAGATACTTTTTAAAACTCTTTACTTCTGACGTAGTAAAGAAGAACGAACAGGTGACCACGCCGAAAATGTACATGCTATAACCAGAAGCATGAAAAAAAATTAGTTATGGATGCTTTAACAAAAAATGCACTGGAAATTTTGGGATTTCAAGTCAAACGATTTAACAACAGAAGCTCTACTAAAGCCGAAAGATGGTTGAAAGATATTAAGGAATGGCTAAGGAATAAATAACTTATGCCTGGTCTGAGTATTTGATCTGCTATTATCCGACGAAGCCTCAACCTTATGGAAGAGTTTCAAGACAGAAGCAACAACAAAAGAAGAAGCAAAGTCGTGGTTTGCTGACACATTTTTGGAGGAAAAACCAATAACCGATTTAATTTGCGAATTATCAGAAGTTAGAAAAGATTCGGATGAACAATTTGCAACTTTTGAGATTCGTATCGGAATTTAATGAATGAAATCTTGATTTCTAGATTTTCCCAAGAAGAGATCATTACCGAATTTTTAACAAAACGAACTAGAATTGCTGGACTTTGAGGTGCACTTGTTTTGATACCGAACGCCTAAGTCGAAGATATCAGAACTATGGCCAAACTATATGAAACACGGGAATCAAAAATGGACCAGAAGAAGGAATTTCAAGTCTATGTCGTGAGACAAAGAAGCTATACAGAAACAGTTCAAAGAAATTTTTAAAAGAATTTCAGCCGAAGTGTGCTGATACATCTGCGTTCAATCGAGTTACTCAAAGGACAAAGTTGACACCTGCTCCTATAATTAAAGAAGCACAGAAAGAATATAGAAGAGAAAACGGACTTAGAAGACAACAAAGACGAGAAGATAAACCAACATATTCAAAGAAACGAGAAGCTCACAATTCTCTACCAAGCATATAACCAGACGATTTTACAACATATGTAAAGGTATTCCAGCATCACGAGATGAATATCTGCGGTCGAATCAATATTTTTGTTGCGGTGGTGACGATCATGTGCGAATGCATTGACCACTGAAAAAACCGTTCATACCCGATATTGAATTCAAATCGGCACATTACAAATATATGATTGTCATTATTGATCGTTTTAACTAAATAGTGAGTCTGCGCGATATCCAAACTTGATGATCAATCAATCTTCAAGGCAATAATGAACAATTGGATTTATACATCTGGCAAGCCGAAGAGTATTTCAACAGATCGAAGAAAGAACTTTGAAAGTTCCTGGATTCAACAAAAATGGAGAGTCCTCAATATCGAGTGTAGATTCAGCTCACCTTACCAGTACCAGTCCAACTGTATAGTCGAGCGAGCAATCCGAACGATTCGAGATATGATAATCACATCTCTAAAGAGCGGTTGTCAAGAAAAAGATTGTCATGAATTGCTTCCAAGAATTGAGTTCAGTATCAAATCTACTCAGCAGAGCTCCACAAAATTTTCTCCATTTGAGATTGTATTAGGCTACAAAGTCAATCTTCATTCTGGCACCCGTGACCAAACCTATCCACATACAGAGATCATTAGAGAGGTTCGAAGAAACTTAGATGTTGCAGCCGATAAAATGAAGAACTTCGAAACGGATATTAGAGGTCGACGTAAGTTTTCGATTGCAGAAGAAGTATTGCTACGGAAAGAGCCACAAAACAGAAAGAAGAATGATTTCCTATTTGAAGGTACATACAAGATCAAAACTTTCTATCCCCATATCAAGTTGAACTGACAGGTTCAGGAGGAACCAAACTGAGGAGAATTAAATGGCTGAAGAAATATCATCAGTTTTAATTGTAGAGGGAGCTACGTGTCAAGTACTTATGTTTTGTTTGAATAGATACTTTTATAACTCTGCCGTCTTTTAAATGTGTGAGAAAGAAGAACTAACTACCTTAATTAATAAAATTTTATAATAATAAAAATCATGGATCAATTGGTAAATCTCCTAATGAAGCATGTAAAAATCTAACAAAGTTAGCAGAAAAAATTAATAAAATCAAAAATATTACTCTTTTAACAATGAAATCAAAATTCAATATTGGTTCAAATTTTTAAATATAAAAATAAATTTGAAAAAGGTTACGCAATAAAAATAAAACTCAAATGGCTTATGGTATTATAGATTTAAATGGTGAAAAAATTTTAGTTAGATTTTATGAAAATGAGATGCAACGATGTTATTTGAGAAGTAAGGCAGAGTTTTGAAAAATGATTTTTGTATAATTAATTTTTTAAATATTCATTTATATAATCTGATATATTTAATTCATAATATTATTTTGAATATTTAGACAATTCTAATTTTCTATAAAGTGAATATCATTAAATATTTATTTTTAAAATTTGTTTAAAAGTCATGGTTTAAAATTTAACAAGTATTTTGTGTTTAATGGGTTTTAATATTAGTTTATTAAATATTAATAATTTATTTGATATTATTAATTTTTAAAACCTTAAATAAATTTCAAAAAATAAAATTAAAATAAATAAATAAAAAAGACGGTCAACGATTTTTAGGTTTCCTTTTTAGAGTGTAAATAAAATTGAAAATATGAAACCCTAAAAACGTTGATCGTTTTTAATTAATTGCATTGATAAACCTGCGTAAAACTATTTGCATAGTTTATCTTGTGAATGTTCACTAACACCTGTTCTGAAGTGTATAGGCTATTACACCCATGACATATAAATTGGTTACGATACTAGCTTGCAATATTGCAGGTGTTGACGTTTCAATTTTTAAATTACTTTTCGTTTTTTTACTGTGATTGAATTTAATTTTAGATCTTCATGCTCAACAGTTTTTTTATTATGTTATTGAATGTTCTAAACCATTTTGAAAATTGTATTTTAACTAAGTTCTTGAACTCATCTTTTTTATTTTCATTTTCTTTACACCTTTCTCTTTTCCCGTTATTAATTTGTTAATTATATCATTGATGATCTTTTCTATTTGGATATGCATTTTTTGTTAACCTTTCTTTAATAATATCCAGTTCCTTATCTATCTTTTATAGTCTGATGTTAAAAACTATACTCTATGAATTATTCCTTTTAATAAGCCACTTTTATGTCTTTCTTCATTGAAACTACTGTTTGAAGTACATAGATCTGTATCTGTCGTTTTGTAAGTATATTGATTTTTATTTTACTATTCGCTTTATCCTTTTAAAATTATTATTATTATTACAGTTAATTTATTTATTATTGATTTGTTTGAATAAATTCTTTTTGAGCTTTAACACATGTTATATTTTCTACCTTTATGAAGAACGAACTAACTAGAGACTACACCGGAAATGTCAATATTATTAGAAATTAGAAATTATTCCGTCCTGTAACAATTCAACAAAAATATCTTTTTCAGCAGTTGCAAAGAAATTTAATTTTGATCCATCAAGAGGAAGTAAGATATTTAAAAATGAGGTAAAATTAGCGAAATTAATTTAAAACGGTGCTGCATTGGCTGTTAATTTGCCTATTAGTGGTTAGGTTTTGTGCAATAAAGCTGAACAATATGCCAGGGATTTATATATTAATGATTTTTCTACTACTAATGATTGCGTTGAAAGATAGAAGAAACGCAATGGTATAGTCTGTAAAAAATATAATGGTGAAACAATTGATGCAAATTATTCAGTTGCCAGTAAATTGTCATCTACAATATTAACTGAATTATTACTGAGATATAAACCAGATGTATATAAAACGCAGATAAAGCAGGAATTTACCTTATATTCATACTTTTAAAGAAAGCCAACTGTCTGGTGGAAAAACGTCTAAGGATCGCATCAGAGTGCTGATCTGTGCTACCATGAGTTGTGAAAAGCGCTTTCTTTTGGTGATTGATAAATCAAAAAACGCAAGCTGTTTTCGTGGTATAAAGGAATTTCCTATTTTTTACCATAATAATGGTATTGCATGGATGACTTCTGAAATTTTGAAAGTTGGCTTCGTCAATGGGATGCGGAACTTGCTTTCGATTCTATAGAAAATATTTATCAGTTAGTATAAAAAAACACCACATTAACCTTATATCGGTTATTATCCAGAAACATGATATTAACAGATGTCCTGTTAATATCATGAACAGCTTATTATCATATTTTTCTGTGAAACGGATGACATGATATTAAGCGGGTTTGACTATATTTTCATTAATTCTTCTTTAAAATTTGAATATTTTTGTTATTAGTTTATTTAGTTTATTCAATTTTATCTTTAAATTTTTCAATATTATAATGATAGTTTTTAAATTCATCATGAAAGATTACTTTATTATAATCAAGATCATCAGTTTTATATTTTGGTAGTTGCTTAAATAAATATTTAGTATAATGGTCTTCAATATCTTTTAATTGTTTATTATGATTTTTTGCTTTTACATCACTTAGTAATCCAGTTTTAGTTTGATAATTTCTTTCACAGATTTGATATTTAAATTTCATTTTCTTGCTCTAAATTTAATTGGTTATGTTTTTATATAAATTTCTGTACTTACGGATGCGCTCTTTTAATAATTGTTTTTTGTTGTTGTGCTCGCTTCTGTTTTGATCGTTTTTGTCATTGGATTTCCGTTGTTTATTTTTTCAAGTGTTTTAGTATTTTTATGAAGACTTATTATTTTGGAGACATTTAAAAAAAATGCACAATATCATTTTCTAAAAAAATAAATGAATTAATGGATATAAAAATATAGAGGCATATTAAAAATAATAAATGATCTATTTTTGTAGTATATTGGGGATAGACGATGGAGATCGAACATCAATGATTGGGTGTGATCTCCACTAGCCATTTTCACTCTACTTTGACCAACTGTGTAGCACGTAGCTCCATCTTGTCGAAACTATATTACAAAACTGAGTATCTCCTAATTGCAGATAAAACATTTATTTAATATGCAAACGTACCAGATAGTGCTTTTTGTGAATGTAATGGTATCTTTTGAATTTTTCCTTGGTTTGAGCTAAATATATAATTTTGCTCATTAACAAAGCCAATAAGCCAAAATGAGCATCATCGCTGAAGAAAACTTTCTGATAAAATAAGTGGCATTTTCAAGCTTTTCCAAAGCTCATTTTGAGATTTTTCGTCGCAATAAGTGGCCATTTGGCTTAATTCTTGAGTTCGTTTGATCTTACATGGCTATAAGCCTTGGTCTTCATAGTGAAAAATCCTCCAGAATGATGTTTGGTTGACACCCAATTCCTAAGAATAGCTCCGTGTCGATTAATTTTAGTTTTTCTTAACATTTGTCTGGACATTTACAATTTTTTTGCATCTGGACATTCGTAAGCGAATATGTTGATTCAAATTTTTGTGCCAGACATTCCACTGTTCTACTAGTGGGATAATATTAAGGGGCCAAAAAATCTTTTTAAATATACGTAACGTTTCCACAATTAAACGGGTACTTTAGTAATAAAGTCGAATTATTTGCAATCATTGTTCATCTGTAAATTGATGTATATTAAAAATTGTGAACGTTAATGCAAAAATGAAAATTTAAAGCAAATGAAATTAAATATAAAAGGTGTTGTCTTTAATGAAACAATTTATAAACAGTATCAAGTATTATATTGCTAATAGAATTTATTAATATTTTCCAAGCCTGATTTACCGTTTGTTTATTTAATTAAACTTTATAAAACTATGGGCTTTTATTAACAGATTTAAAAACAAATTCATTATAACTTGAACTTTATTGTAAGTTTTGGTATGCTTTTTTTAGTCTGATTAAAAACTGTTCAATTAGTCCTTTCATTTATAAAGAAAAGCAACAAATTTAAGTAAATGAATGATAATTTATTTGTATATTTGCAATTTCTCAGTATTTTTTTCATTAACTTTACTATAATTACTATTAAATATTTTTTATATCAGTCCATTAATTCCAACTTAGTTAATCTCCTCATTAAATAACATTTTTTATAAAAAAATCCGAAACCTAAAGTTATTTTTGAGTTCTATTATTTATGAATTCATGTTAATGAATCTTGTCATTAAAAACCATTAGTATTAGTTTTAAAATGATCAAAAATTTGTTCAAATGCTGACGTGCTTATTTATTAGAAAATGATGATTTCTTTTAAATGATATACTATTTTTCTTTAATAAAAATCTTGATTGTGTAATTTTCAGTAATGTTTATTGAGTACAAATAAAATATTAAATCAATAATAGTTATAAAATCAATTTGAATAAAGGAATATATATATTACTAATCAAAATATTCATTTGATTCAAATTTTAAATTTCAGTGTTTAGTTAATTAATTGATGAATTATTATCTATTGAATTAACCTTTCAGCAAGTGTAATCTCAAGTAATAGCAGTTGGATAGTTATTTAGTTTAAATAATGGATGGAGAACAGGATTATTTACTAGACGAAAATCAGCGCTCTAATAAAAAAAAGCAAGTTCAATTTTCGTTTCTCACATTTACATAAAAAGTTACATTGTAATAATTTTATTCATTGATAATCAAAAACTTAAGGAATTTAATTAGTAATTTTAAATTTTAAAAAATCTGCTAATTATTCAGGTAAGAAAAATAATTAAGGATCTGAACTAAAACATCAAACTTGTTTGAATTAATCAAGAATACTTGGACCAATTTTAAAAATAAATTTCATTAAATTCACACTAACTGGGACTTATATTTTTTAAATCCTGTGAATGATAAAACGAACCACAGTGAAACTGAAATATTGTTTTAGTTTTAGCTTAATCGGTTTTCAATGTAAGATTTCGGTTTTCAATGTTTATTAA
The DNA here is from genome assembly GCA_037834085.1 of Bipalium vagum. Lineage (NCBI taxonomy): Eukaryota > Metazoa > Platyhelminthes > Tricladida > Geoplanidae > Bipalium > Bipalium vagum. The sequence continues at coordinate 1,813 of JBBMKC010256475.1, read as the reverse complement.
CCCATAAACAATATAAATAATCTCGTTTTAACATTAAGATCTTTTCCTTAACGAATTTAAAGAACTAAAATACATTTAAAAACTGATTTTGTTATTTAATACTGATTTAAATTAGAAACATCTTGAAATGAGAAAATAAATGTTTCTAAACAGGGATTCGATTAAAATTTATTATTATTTAAATTTAAAAGAAATAAATTAATGAAATAATTAAGTCAATTGTGCCTATACATTATTAATAATTTTTTTTAAAATGTCTTAATAAATAAACTTAAAATAACACCAATTTTTATGCATAATGGGGCACCAGCTCATAAAGCTAAGTTGATCCAAGCATATTTACATAAAATAATATCGAACTTCTGGACTGACTTGGTAAGTACCCCGTTATAAACCATATTGAAAATGTATGGTGGGTTATCAAATTCGAGCTCAGCAAAAGGTGTCCTACGAATAAGAAACAGCTATATAAATATCTTAAAGATATATGGAACAACAACAAAAAGATTCTTGTAGTCATACAACATTGTATCAAAAGCATGACAAGACGAATAAAAGCTGTATTAGATGCCAAAGGTGGTCTAACAAAATATTAATTTTTAATTATAAAAGATTTATGAAATAATATGCCTAATTATTGTAGAAGTTGAAAGATATAGTCAAGTTTGCTTGAAATAGCGAAATGATACAATTTTTTTTATCCGAAACTTCTTCAATGTCTGGTCTTCTGATTTAAAATTATTGCAATAAAATAAGATCATTAAAAGGTTTAAATTAACGTAAGATTTTTAAAATTATTCTATTTAAAATACACCTTGGTCTAATTTTTATTTATTAGTGTGAATTTATAAATTCTGGAAATTAACTATCACTTTTTATAATATTAATTATTAGAATTTTTTTGTACCAAAATCATATTATGATATGTAAATGATATGTATAATGCAAAAAGAAAAAATGAAAAATGTATAATTTTTACACAATTTAGGGAAAAGGCCAAGATCATTTTGATCTTACTGATAATGGTAATTCTAATAATTTTACTGGCCATTCTAGTAATACTTTTATCAACATTATATGCTTTAAGTATGAGAACTAAAGGTATTATTATGTTTATCTTTTGCTAAATGTGAATTTTTAATATTATCTTTTAACAGAAAAATGTACATTATATTATAGTAATGTATCATCTCAAGATATTTTTATGCATTCTGCAATCTCATCGGATGCTGTGGTTTGCGCATCGGTTTCCAAGTAATACTTTAGATAATAGAAATCTTTGATAATATTTTTAGTAATATAATGTCTGTAAAAGGGGGAAATGCGGTTGATGCTGCTATTGCTGGTTTGCTATGTTCGTGTACTATTAATTTCCATAGCTGTGGTATTGGTGGGGGTGCATTCGTATTAATTTATAACAAGTATGACACTTTCGATTGGTTTTGATTGTCATTATCATTAATTAATTTCTACTTTAATTTTTAATTTTTTGTAATATTAAGGACACAAGTATCAACCAGTAACAATAAAATCTAATAACGATTTTTATATTTTGCTCAGATTTTAAAAAATATGCACAGTCGCAGAACTTAGATCTTTTTAATGAAAATTAAATATTTATTAAGAAAAATAATTTAAATCTTTTTAATTAACAATCATAATAGATATATAAAAGTAATAAAAATGTAAATAAGTAAAAAAATTATTAATAGTGATATAATAATAATAATAATAATTAATAATAATAATAATAATAATTAATAATAATAATAATAATAATTAATAATAATAATAATAATAATAATAATAATAA
>JBBMKC010256464.1:0-10066 GCA_037834085.1 Bipalium vagum | reverse complement strand
GTAATACATACTTTTCTTTATATAAAACTGATTTAAATTTTCAATGACAAAATTAAAATAACATTGTATTTAACGTTCAAATTTATTCCGAAAATATCACACGCACCGAAGAAATTCAGTTTACCAATATCCCAACATTGAATAAAAACCAAAATTTAGTTTCAGGTGTTATTCTTTTAATCAATAATTTAACTTTAGTTCAGTGTAGAAAATTACTATTTATACAAATATAATTATCGACAAAGATCAGAATACTCAAGAGATTATTACAAATACAAGTGAGACGACATTTTCTCTGAAGCGTAATTTTCAATTTGATTAGATATTAAGTTACAGAACAAATTTCTACTGGATAATATTATTAGAATTAAAAATTGTGAATATGAAATTTAAAAGAATAAAAATTTTTTCGTTATCATGAAATAATAATAATAATATTATTATTATTATTATTATTAATAAATAAAAATAATAATAATTATATGAAATACGACTAAAGAATGTAAAGTTTTTTTTATGAAATAATATAAAAATGATAAGATAATAATAATATAAATACTAAGAATAAATTTAAAATACAATGTTTAAAAAGAGGGGAAACCCGTCATTCACCTGCCAATAATAGCTTAATATTATTAATTCATGCACTCAATAAATTGCTTAAATATTAACTTACTTGTAAATCAATATTCTTAAGATCTTGGATAAATTCCGAAACTTTATCAAAAATAAAATAAGCCTAAATAAAAATTTATTAATTCCATAAATAGAATAGAAAATACTTTGATCAAAATGTATAAAATAACGAGCAGAGCATTGAACCAATGACTGTCAAGAATTGGATCGACAGATGTCAAGAATAAAATGTAAGGTGTCATTGGAGCCATCGTTCGGTATATTTGAAACAGGTATTCTATTATCAAAAACATGGAACCCTAAAAGTTTGAAATTACATGTGATTTTAAAAATGAAAATATAAGATGGTTTTCTTTAGCAAGAAGCTACGAAATAGAAAAATTTTATTTTTATGAAGTGTATGTAGCGTGCTGAATTTTTAAATTTTAAAGGTTTTCGTGTAAATAATCTGTCAGACTGAAATTTGTAAATTTTTACTCAAAGATTCTGTGTTGTTTGTTATTGTTTCAATTTAAAATTTATTGTTTCAATTTAAAGATTTTGACCATAAACCATTTGATATTCTTTTAATGGACCAACGCTATATAAATTTAAAAATCGTGATTTGAAAATATAATTAATTACTTAAATTAGACGACATTAGAGTTAAGAGAAAATTTGTTAATATAAATCAAAACTTATATTATAGCAATTATTACATTATTATTAGGAATAATTAAACGCCTTTGATTGGCTGATGAAGAGCTTGTAACATAAAACTGTTCATAATTAGTAATTGCAAGAAATAATATTGTATCTAATGTAGTTTGAAATTTAAATTTAAAATTGAGTTTACGAACTTAAGCTGCAACATTATCGTTATTTTTTTTACCCTTCTAATGCACAAAATTGAGTTATTAGTTAAATAAATAAATACCCATGTTGAACTCGCTTTACTTTCCTCACAAACGACAATACTTCTGACGTAATAACTATCAATAAAAGAATTAATTTTAATATAGCACTACAAAAATATAATACCATATACAATTCTGTTTACATATTTAACTTAATATGAGCAGAATTTCTTGTTAGAATTTTGTAAATTTATAAAAAATGTTTCTCTCATATATTCATAATTATTTTACATTTAATAAAAACAAAATCGAATTCAAAAAAAGTAAAAATTCAAATCCTAAAAATTAACCAATTTTGTTATATATTTTTAGCATTTTATTTATATTATTTAAAAAACTTCATAATGATAAAGAAGATAAATCTTTTGAAATTTCTTTCTAAATTATTAAAGATCAATATTTAGTCGTCACTTCTTATTTCAGCTTAACTATTACGCTAGTTAATTAAAAATGAATCTTTACATTAAATAAGTTTGTAAAAAATTATGTATTAAAATGAAATATTGTCATTTATTTAATTACTTGATTTTGCATAAATAATATTCAATTATTGACAATGAAATCATATATTTACTACTTTAATTTCTAAATTTCTGAAAGTCTAGAGTTGGAACTCCAAATGGTTTGATAATCAGTTCGACATTTTCGAAACTTACATATTTTTACCAGAGCATTTGAAAAATTTACAACGGTTGATAAAACTTCTGAATTAATGTTTTATTACTATAATAACAATTGGAATATTTTTGACTATAATAACAGTTAACCTAAAAGTTAAATATTCTTATGACAAGTAAAGCTCGTTTAAGAAATAACAGTGTAAACATTTAAGAAAATGATCCGTAACTTTAAACAATAAATGTCATGTGACTAAGCAAAAGGAATAACTATCACAAAGATAATGACTCAAATAAAATATTACAACTTACTTTATGCCACAAATTTTGTTGATATGACGGAATCAAGGATACAATACATTTTAATATTATACACATGAATTTCAAAACGAAATCTGTTATCATCACAATCCATAAGAGATACCAAACGTCGTGAGTGGGAAAATTTGTGAAGATCATGAACAAACTAAATGATTCAAAAGAATTTTAAAAAAGTATATAAGGCAAATGCATTTTCACACCTTTTATACAACTGGAAGGGTAAATATGTATAATATAAAAGAATTATGCTACTTAATAGCGAAAAAATAATCCAAAGCACCTCTGTCTGTTTCTTAACAGTGAATTTCTGAAATAAAAAAAGTTTTAATGAAATAGAATTTTACATAAATGTTAAGATAATTACACCAATTTTTTTAACAACCTTTCTTAATTTATGTTTAATTAAAATATTTCGAGTTCAACTTTAAGCAATCTAGTGTTAACTAATCTTTCTATTAGTCAAATATTTTACAGAAGAAAATATAAATCAATTTCATTTCGAACCAAAAGATTAGTCTTTAAAACAATTACTATAGTTAATTGTTTTTCATCAAGATAATTTAGATAATATTGACATTTTAGTCAAAAAATAATTTGAAAAAATAAAATGCCTACAGCACTATGAAAACCAAATGAATACTTAAATAAGGGAAAAGATCACCAATAAAAGTTAAATGTTCCTCTATAAAACTTGTCCCAATAGAAATTTTTGATTGACAAGATTTAAATTGATCACTTATGTATGGAGTTGGTCGGTGTAAAACAGGAAATCTAAAATTACTTTACAGGTAAAGAATACGAATGTCTGTTTCTGAGTTAAACTACCAGGAATTCATACGACCACACTTATATTTAATAAAGTCAAACTTTAAAACAAACAAAAGATATCGTTTTAAAATATTGAGATATACACAAGCCATTTTTTATTAACCTTAATTTTAGAAAACCAAAAAGGGCATTATTTATCTAAAAATGAAAAGGAACCAAAAAAAATGTTTTAGACAAGATTATCGTAAATGTATATTTTTTACAATTCCTGATTCGAATCAATCATTCTGAATATTTTGAATGTCAAGTGAAAGGGAATGTCAAAAAGGTTGGATCTTTTATTCTGTTACGCATCCAATCTGTGAAACAGATATTCAAGTAAATATTAAAATTTTAATTAAATAAATCGATAATCGGTTAAAAATGAAAACAAAATTTAAAATCTATATTATTGATAATACAAATGAACAAGCTTCGTGTCTAACTTATAATATATATATATATATATATAAAGTGGTAAATGTAATATTAGTCCAGGAAAGAAAAATCAAAAGAAGCTCGAAACTAATACTAAAAAAATATTAAATTATAATATTTTTTTAAAACAACTAGTCGAAATAAGAGATCTCAACACATCATACTCGGTTAGAAATTGATAATTTTCCAGAATAGGTGATAATAATCGATGTTATTTTGCAAATTTACTATTTTAAATTTCAAATCTATTATTAATTATTATAATTAGATTTCCAGGAAATTTATTTATATTAAAAAAACATTAAGTCAGAACTGCTAATTAATGACTATTTACAATTTTTATTAGTAGTCATGACAAGTTGTAGTCACATACACAAAATCAAATTTTTTTAAAATATCTGTGACTGAAAAATACCTTACAGTAATAATTTTAAAGTTTTAATATTTTGTACGTTTATATTCTAAAAAATTTTATTATTTTGACAGACCATTTACAGTAACAAATTTAAAATTTGATTAAATTTATTTTCTGTGAAAAAATACTATCATATATTTTACAAGAAAATACTATTGGAATTTAGGATAATTATTTAGAATTACTGAAAATCATATATATTTAAATTTAGGACGCTAATTCGAAAAAGACAAGAAATTGCATTTTCGAATATTAAGAAAGCAAGTTTTTTCACAAATCTGATGTAATTATCTATAATTAATTATAAAATAATTTACTTCAAGTGAATTATTTGTAAAATTTGAATTACTGTAATGAAATAACAAGGTAAAGGCACCAGCAATCAAGAGTCCTTTTTAATAGAATAATTTAACTTACAATATTATTTTCACTTACCATCCCAGTGATGAAAGAAAAATTTTAGAAATAACAAAATACACCCTGGTGCATTATTAAACTTCTTAATGAAGGTATTCATTGAACTATCTGGCTTGTTAAACATTGTTTCTAAAATCCATAATCTTCTAAAGTCAATAAAAATTTAAATTTAATATCAATTTAAAAATTATTATGCTGGCTATTAACTTAGTATTTTTAAACAAACTTTCCTTAGTATTCCTTTATCAAACTTAACTATTTGAAATATTGTAATTTATTAATAAATATTTGATTATTTTAATTCCTAATATTTTAGAGCAACTAAAAAGTTGAAATTTTTACTATAAGATTGATAAGAAATTAATAAAAATGTATTGTAACCATCTTAATGTTAATCTTGATACTGAATATAAAATATTTATGGTGATTGTTAAAAGTATTTGTACACTTCACTTTTTAAACTTATACAGGTTTTAATACCCAAAATCTGATAAAAATTTGAATAAGTCAATAGAAAAATTTTTAAAAATTAGAAAAAAAATATTGATTCCAAGTAATTCTCGTAAAAATTCAAAAATTGATAAATTTCATTGTGAAAAGGTATTTGTTTGTGAATTTTTTACAAATTCAGATTTCAGACTAAAAAATGAAAATATTTAATTTATCAAAATGAAAATTTTTTATATCATTTATTTTGCTTTATTACAATCAATGTAATTTTTAGAAGTTTAAAATGATATACAAAAGGCCATATTACATGAAGTAACCAAACACAGATTAATGTTTTTATAAAAACAAAATTAGCTTTCTCAATATAAGAAAAGAATTGAAACTATCTCACTCAACATTTTAATACTTAATTAATAAGTTTCAAATTAAATCACTGTAAATGAGAAAATCAAAAATTATTAATGGATACTGTGTTAATGTCGAAAATTAACCTTATAGTCAAAAGTTAAGTGCAAACCTACCTTTTTTCAAATGTACATTATATATTTTATGAAAACTATTGAAAAAAAGTAATTTTTTGTTTGTTTCTGATTTTTTGTCGTTTGTTGATTTATGTAAAAATTTAAAAGATTCAGATAATAAAAAGTGAAATACAAGGAGATAGTGTTTCAGCTTTAGAAATGAAGTATACGAAAACTTTTTCCATCACTGTATATCAGTGTCATTTGTCTAATTCTTACATTTTATGCTTTAAATATATTCTAATCTCTAGTAATTTAAGTTATCCACAATAATGGAAGAAAATAATATTGTACTGAAATCTAAATCACTGCGACGATGAATTAATGTAAGACGCTTAGTTTAAATGAATGTATATTTTATATAAATTATTTTATTTTTGTAAAATACCATATAAGCTCAGAAGTGTGCTGATGATTTATGTACATATGAAAAAATTTGTTGAACTAAATCCAATTTTGCTTGTTCTTCGAATTTACGACATTTAAATAAAATTTTAATCAAATGTACCGTCAGTTACTATTATACTTAGATGTAGTAACGTGTGCTCGTGTACTCTTAACTCCTTACTTTTATAAAATGTTGTGTCCGTCCCTCTCAACCTTATCTAAATCAAAACCCTCACAATAATAATGTAACCGCACCATAAGAACTGAATCAAGACGTCCAAAATAAAACTTTATTTATAAAAAGGCACAATGCGAATATACTGATCACCACTATAAGTCTCTAATAAGTCCAATAACTGAAAAATGTCACAAAAAACAAATAATGATAAAAATAAACACAACTATTGCTGAAAGAGATGAAAGAAATGATCATGAACGAGTTTTCAGAAAATAACAGAGAAAAAAATAAATAAAAATAATCTCACCCAGAGCGACAAGGGGTTCCCGGGTCGCCCTCTGGGCCCTCTAGCTCGCTGGGTTCCCTTGTAATATCCATTTGCATAATCGTAGAGTTGAAAAAAATTATTAATGGAATCGTCCTCGACCGATATCCTGGTACTGTCTTCTGCAAAAATATCCTTGGAAATGTCTTCGGCAAAACAAAATAATATTCTTGATTGTCTTCCTGGACGTAGTTTCTGGCCAATTTCTGGGAATAGCCGTCTCCTTTTATAGTCGTGAAGATTGGTCTCTCTCACCAATCCCTACTCTTAGAGACTTTCTCTCCACTTCTCCATTATCCTTGATAAAGGAATCCTGCGGTCCACCCGAGAACGACTGTCAGGAAATCCATTAGCCTAATCTGTCAAAAATCCCTACGATGGGATTTGGTAAAAAAATTTATTATTATTATAACTCTATTATCATTATTATTGCTACAACTCAACAAATATCAAGTTGCAAAAAAATAATATAATTATTTTTATTATTATTACTAATTATTATTTTTTAATATTATTATAATTATTATTACTATTATTATTAATATTATTTTCACCAATATTGTTACTACCATTACTAATTCCCATAATCATCATCATTAATTCCAAAACTCAACACGTGTAATATTTATAACTTATCGTTTCGAATTCATTTGTTTACAAAAACTATTAAAAGATTATTTTTATTTATGGTTATTATATGATATATTAATAACTATAAAGATTTTTAAAAACTGAATATTTTTCAAATTCTTAATAGATTTTTAATTTTTCAATATTTATTATATATTAGAAATAGATTCATTTGTTTTATTCGTTTTGCAAAACAACATGTACTTAAAAGTTGGAAAATCTTAAAAATATTTGTACAAGCCAAAGAGCAATTTGTCCTATTATAAAATCTAGGTTTCCCTAAAACAAACTTAATTCTAATTTATTCTCAAAAAATTAATTTTTAAATTATTTTTACCAACTTACAGTTTTTGAATTTGAAATTTAATTTCATAAAAAATATTTGTAGTAATTACATTTACGGATTAAATAATTTCAGGTAATAAAATTAATAAACTCTTTGTCTTAATGAAATTGTTTATTTGCTTTTATTTTATTATTGTTAATTGGCGATATTCTAAGAAAGTTTTGAATTTTATCTTTTGATGGATACAATAAAAGACGACACAGAGCTTGATAAAAAAGTATTTCATAAATATATTGATATTAAAAATGTGTATAGTATAAATAATAATTTGTAGAAAGCTATAGAAAACATTTTATCCAGAGCAGAACAATTCAGTAAATTAAAAGATGGTGGAATTACACCAAATAAAAATAATAAATTTAGCTCGTCAAGTATAGGAGAGTAAGGTCGATGCTTGGGAGTTTAAAAATATTGTAAAAAAATTTTTGTAGTCATCGTCATAGTAAAACTGAGCAAGAAGAAGATGAAGATTTATTGACGGAAACTAAGCAAGATGTGGTTGTTAATCGTTTTGAGCAATCTCCATGGTGTAAGAAAATCAAAAATCATATTTTATCATTTCAGTTTTTAAGTTATTGTGGGAGGAGAAATGAGGGATTACCAAGTTCGGGGATTGAATTGGCTCATTCAATTGTATCTATCATCAACTAATGGAATATTAGCTGATGAAATGGGACTGGGAAAAACTCTTCAAACTATTTCCATGATTGGTTACTTGAAACATTATCGGAACTTACCAGGACCTCATTTAATTATCACACCGAAATCGACTTTACAAAATTGGATCAATGAATTTAGCAGATGGATTCCGACTCTAAAAACAATATGTCTGATCGGAGATCAAGAAACTCGGGTTTATTTTTTTTTAGTTCTTTCTTGGAGTTTTTAAATATTAGTAACTGAATGAGTATTATATTAAATCTAATTTCTTTATTCAGAAATGTATTCTTACCAAAGATAAATAATTTTTAATTAAAGTAAACTAAAAAACATTTTTAATAAAATTAAATATTATGTGTTTTAATAAGATCTATAATATATTATGTAAATGTGGTTTTCGTTTTATTGGTATTCAAGTCTTAATTCAAAATGGAGTCTCTAGATTTCATTTAATTAATTATACAGCCTAATGAAAGATTATATTTTGATGAAAGAAAGCGTTGAAAACCTTTATCTTCATCGAATGATTTTAAAAATTTCTGGTTTCTCTTTGATATTTAGATCATTTTGTTTTAAACTTGTGTTTTTCATGTTCATAAGACAGTTAAAATTATATAAAAAATGTATAAATTATTGATTTATTTTGCACTAATTTTTGTTTATTGTAAAAATAAATAGTGTTCGTATTATAAAACACAATTCCCAATGAAAACCGTATGATTTCAAATAATTTTTGACTTAAATGTTCATAGTAAGAAGGGTTCATATGAAAGGGGTTAACTGTATATATTTTCTAAATGATTTGGATTTTCATTTTATATTTAATTTATTTTATAAATTCTAACCATGTTTAATTATATAAATTAATTCTTGTTTATAATTAAATATAAAATAAAATTATTATTTAAACTTAATTTTAATTTATATATTTCTTTATTGATTAATAGAAATAATTTAAAAATTAATCGATAATAAATTCATAAAATAAAAATATTAAAAATACAAAATAATATTAATAACTACAGAATAGGATAATTCGAGAGCAAATCTTACCTCAAGATTGGGATGTGATCGTTACTAGTTATGAAATGTGCATTAAAGAAAAGAGCACGTTGAAAAAATTCAGCTACATTTATTTGGCAATTGATGAGGCCCACAGAATCAAGAATGAAAAGAGCAAACTTTCGGAAATCGTTCGCACTTTCAAATCCCAAAATCGATTGCTGATTACTGGAACACCTTTACAAAACAATCTCCATGAATTGTGGGCACTACTAAATTTTTTAATGCCGGAAATGTTCGCTTCGTCTACACATTTCGATGATTTGTTCAATATCAATTCTCTGGAAGAAGAAACTCTCGTTCAACGATTGCATTCGGTATTGAATTTTTTAATGTTCTAATGAATTATGAAAAATTGTTACAGGTTTTGAAACCATTTTTGCTGCGCCGCATTAAAGCCGATGTAGAGAAACGATTGCCGCCCAAAAAGGAAACGAAAATCTATATCGGTCTCAGTATTTTGCAACGAGAGTTGTACACGAAGATCTTGATGAAAGATATTGATCTGGTCAATGGTGCCGGTGGAAAATCGGATAAAGTTCGACTGTTGAACATATTGATGCAGGTGTGTTTCGAAATTATTATCGATTTACAATTTCATTTTGTTGATATCTGTGTTCCAGTTACGAAAATGTACCAACCATCCCTATTTGTTTGATGGTATTGAACCAGGTCCGCCATACACGACCGATTATCATTTAGTGGAAAATTGCGGCAAAATGGTACTGCTCGATAAATTATTGATTCGGTTGAAAGAGCAGGGTTCTCGTGTTCTGGTCTTCAGTCAAATGACAAGAATGTTAGACATTCTTGAAGATTATTGTCTGTGGAGAAAATATGAATATTGTCGACTTGATGGGTCAACACCTCATGACGAAAGACAAGTAATATAATAATAATAATAATAATAATAATAATAATAATAATAATAATAATAATAATAATAATAATAATAATAAT
>JBBMKC010256453.1:0-10066 GCA_037834085.1 Bipalium vagum | reverse complement strand
ATAATGATAATAATGATAATAATAATAATAATAATCATAATCATAATCATAGTAATAATAATAATATTATTATTATTTTAAGAGTTTAAAAAAGATTTTAATAAAAATTAATTCATAAAATAACTCATTATAATTTAAAAATAATTCTATTCCCATAAGTACTGGATTTCCTAAACAGGAAATCGTAAATTACTTGACTTTAAAATAATCTATGTATTGATTTTATCAATTTTTCTATAGAAAACTAATAATTATTAATCAAATTAACAATATAATTGTTAGATATTCTTATAAAGACAAGACATATACTTAGAATATACACATTTGAACCGGAGTTGGAAAAAGATTTGAAAAATATTTTTAATATTTTGTAGAAAATTAAAATCATTAGATGCAATTTGTTATTGACATAAAAAAGGGAATTTTCTTGATTAAAATAATTGATCATTAATTAAATTCTAAAAATAATTAAATCAATAATGGTATTCGATTAAGACAATATCAGAATTCATTGATTATCAGATGTTCATTCAGTAAAGAGTTTAAGAGAGAATCTTCGTCTCATTATAATAAAGTCGTTGATAGAAGATATCCTGAAAAATCATAAAATATAAATTATTCAGACAAGTTTTTCATTATTTTGGTCATTCGAAACATTTTTAATTGTCTTACAACATTCACTTAGGAGTCATAAAATATTTTAGAAATTCCGATCAAAATATTCGTCATCGTTTTGATAATGCGTCCAAATATTCCCATATATTATAATAAATTCTGAAAGGAAGAGGATAATAATTTGATGTTTTATTCTCAATACTTTTATGTATTCCAAATCAAAGTATTCGATAATTTTTTAATATTTGACAGGATTCAATATTGACAAATTGCACAAACTTCGAAAGAAAATAAAGTTAAAATTAATTAGTTTTCAAATATGTTACATTAATAATTGTGTAACTTTAAGCTCTAAACTTTTACTGATCCTTCATTAATAGTGTTCATTAATGTGTTCTTACACTCTTAAGCCAAATTAACCAAAATAACACATTTTAAGAATCAAAGTAATCACGATAACCCATACTTAATGAATCAAAATAGTCACAGCGAGCTTTATCTTGAAAAGTATCACAATAGCATTTACAATAAAATAATCTATTTCAGAAAAGCAAGAATTGTAATCGAACGATGTGAAGAAGCTAAACGAGTAGTATAAAGATTACATTATGTTCACATGTATATAATAAAAATATAATCAATTTGCAGAATGTGAATATTATTTCTAGTTTCTGTCTTTTGTTCAACTAAACATTTACATTGAATCTTTATATCTTATTCATGATATTTTCAGTCTAGTGACTTTTTATTTGATACAAGTACAAGTGATATATACCATATCGCTTAAAGTTATGAGTCAGATATAAATATACCTCACCATTTCTAAGACCCAATACATCTGCCCAATTTCTTTACCTTTCCAATATTTTAAAAAGGCCATCTATGATAATTAAGAAACCCTGCAACTTCTTAGGTAAATTTCCAAACCAGTTTTATTGTGGGTTTGCAACATATATCTGGTTCCAACAATTCATTGATTTCTTTGACTTTTATCTATGAATTAACTTCCTCTTTAATTTGAAAGGAAACATGGAAGAATTTCTCGTTCTGATAGCACGCCTTATGCTTCACTTATTACTTGAAGAAATTATAAGAAAATCAATAATTAACTATCAATATTTCAGATATACGAAATAAATCCAAATACGCAAACGCATTACCAAGATTATGAGAGGGTTTTTAATAAATCGAGAAAATAAAAATACGTTTTCAATCTTTACAGCAGTTTCTTTTAATTTACTGCAAAAAATTGGAACATTTCTTTTTTATAATTTTACATAATATTTACAGTATTAAGTAATATAAACCGAAAAATATATTTGTTTAAATTATTGGAAAATTAAACAAAATATAAGAAACGAAACCTTATCCGTCACCATTAAATATTTTTATGTAATTTTTGCAACTTAACAACTGGTTCGAGAAAAAAAGAAAAACCTTCAATAAATATTGTTTTGTATATAAATCAACCCAAAATAAAATCATCCTCATTGTACACAATATATCCGTTGTCAGCTAATACCAGTCACAGATATTATGAAAAACAGAACAAATATTCACCAATAATAAAATTTGAATGGATTCGTCCATAGTTATACTTATCCGTCAAGCGTACAAAAATTTCTAACATGCAAAATTCTTTCAATCAAAAATCAATATAAAAGGCTAAAAACAAAAAGATCGAGCTAAATATAAAACCGCTTCAAGTATAAAATCCTAGAATGGTTCCACATCAATATATAATGTTACTATTTCCACAAAATAATTATAAAATAGAATTTTATAACTCTTTCTTATGACTGATAAGTGAATAAAGAAAAGAACGAATTATGAAATGACTCCAGTCAGCTTATGGAAAAGTTTTACATTGAGTTCTTGGTTTTTTTCTGGATTTCTTTGATTCAGGAAAACGTACCCACCAATAAATTCGATTACCGTTTTACAGTTTGTGGACAATGGTTTGAAAATGATTTTGGCCGTTTTGAAATCTAAAATGACCTTTTCTGCGTCCCAGTTGATATTCCAACTACGCATATCATTGAAGTACTGGGTAGCGGTAACATCCCCCGTGTTTGGATTGATAAGCATAATTCTATTGAATGCAATCCCAATGATTTCTTCTTTGTTGGCATTATCACATTTCACAACAATATAAGTAATACCGAAATTTTCCAATCTTTGCCAGGCTTGAATGTATTTGAATTTTGCATCAAGTAAAGTGAGACGTCTCACATTTGCATGAGATTCACCGATTCGATTTCTTAGATAGTCCTTTGATTTGGCCTTTTTTATCACTTTATCTGATATATAGTCATTCAAATCTTTCAGACGAGTATTTAGGTCTTCCTTTGTCAATACTGGCTGAGGTCCTGGAGTTTGTAGGCGCAAAACTTCCATTATATTATCGATTTCTTTTTGAAAAAGAACTTTATTTGTCAATGTCTTTCGACGGGTTACCAACCTGAGAGCGGCCATCCAATTTGAGTAATCGTCTTTATTGTCAAACTGAAATCGAAATTCCTCCCGATTAAATGTGGTAATTTTAATGAAAAACTTGTTTGAAGACACATTCACTTCTGCTTTGATCTGACAAGTCGGCATATCGATTTCGTTAATTGTTTGATTTGCTTCATCTTTGCTAACAAAAAAGTATAATTTTTGCTTTTGAAGCACGCACCAAAGACGTTTTTGACTTTTAATCCCCAATTTATTAACCCTGAACACACGCAAACTTCCTTCTAATCTTGGTTCTTGAACGAGCTGTCCATCTATTTTGTACTGATCTCCCAGGCACATTTCTTCTAATTCAGATATCATAGCGTCTACCTCGTCTTCATTAGCATTGCTAGAATCGACTGTATCCACAGGTAATGATCTTACAGGTAATGTCTGATCTTCCGAAGAATTTTCAGTTTGCAATTCTGCTTGCAGTTGCAAAGCAGCAAAAACAATCATTTCGTCTTCAGTTGCATCCAGCTTACCTGATATCAGGTCCCACTTGGCCTGTTCAAATAATTGATGAAGACGAACGGTGTCATATTTGGTATTCAAATCATAAAACAAGTGGAACTTAAACCTGATATATACCGGTTTCTTATAGTCAGCATTGATACCCTGCTCCATCAAGGACCGCGAAGAATCAAGCCAGCTGCAATTCATTCTTGCTTTCTGTATCAAATTCTTTGGTTGCAACAACACCATGTTGTCAAATAGTAATTTGGATGATATCTTCATACAATCTGAACAATCAGGACCTTCGAGAATTAACGAGTTCGAAGATTGTGGTATTTGGGATGAGATGCTTTTGTTAGTAATTCCAACCGGAGACAAAGTCCCACTATAATTGTTCAAAGTTCCAAATGGATATTTTAAAGTATTATAATTATTAACTGGAGACAAAGGTTCGGGTGTTGGTAATTCTTTTACTGTATTTTGACTGGAAAACATTCTACTTTTCATCATCGCTAAATTGTGATTAGATTTTAAATCCTCTTTCATTAAAGGCAACTGCAAAGACAATTCTTCGGGAAAACGAATATTTAATTCCTTACAAATTCGTATGACAACACAGAAAACGTCAACGGAGAAATTTACGTGTACAGTAACCTGTTGCATAGACGGTAACATTATTGTGAGATTATTATGGACCTTTATCAGTTCCAATTTAGAATTTGACTGAACTCCATATTGATCAAGAGTGGTACGAGTATGTGACAACCAGATATTTTTATCCGGCCACCAAAGCATATGATCTGACCAATCTTGCCGTTTTTGTAATTGTTCCACAGCTTTGTGCATCACTCCACCAACATGGACATCTCCTTTAACACGGACTTTAACGTCAGTTTGATTGTCTGGAATATGGATTGTTAATTCCCAAGATCCGTCAATTCGTTCACTCGTGGACAACATATCTTTTGTACAACACAAAAATTAAATTGACTGCATAATAACGAATAACGATACACAAATCATGAATTCACGTTGATGACGTCACTGTATTTTTATTTGTTGTTTTTTTATTTTTCTGACCTCATTGTAGGTCTGTTGTGACGCACACACAACGTGTTAATAACATGCTGACTTATTGTTGGCATGTATAAATAAATCAATATATTTATTCATATTTGGAAAATATGGACAATTTTCGATGTTGTGTCATCATTTGTAAATCTAAACCAATATTGTATTGACTGGTTTTTATTGTTTTTAATTAATTTTTAATAATTATTTTTTTTGGGTTGTAATATCAAAAATAAGTATGAAAAAATGATAAATATTTTTATTCACTTATTCAATGAAAATCGATACTATTGAAAATCAGAAACAAGAAATATTTTTCACAAAAAATGTTTATTTTCTGTTTGTGCAATAAAATCAAAGAATATTGAAAAAACAATTTTAAACAACTTTGTTTTCAACATTAAAAAAAAGAAATGAGATTTTAGAAAATCAATTAAAATTTTATATTTTACAAGTTCACAAATTATACATTGAATGTTCAGAGGCTGAAGCTAAGGGTTTGTTCTAACATTTTCGGTGAATCACAAAAACGGTAAACAAATTTTATTGGTCGTCGTAAAGTTAAGAGAAAATTGTGCAATCTCATTTCTAGAGACAAGCTTCATAAATTGAGTCAGCTTAGAAATTAAAAAATGCCGAAAATATGGGGATGCCAAATTTGACAGATTTCAATTTATGTAATGTAATGATCAGTGGTTAAGTTAATTTATAAAATATATGTATCAAGTTAAATGACAGTTATAAAAGTGCTAACAACTTACTAATAAGCCAATGATACGTTTTGTAGTGTACTATTGTTGAAAATTCTTTTAAAGTTAGTGATAGATTAATTTAAAAAACGAATGTAAATAATGTTAAGGTTGAGGTGAAAACGGATTTTCTAATAAATATCGATTTTAAAACTAATAAACAAATAAATTCTGAAATAAAAAATAGTTATTTTCTTTTAAAGAATTATTAATGACATTAAAGGGCCGCTAATTATAATTATAATAATAATATTAAAACAAAAATAATTTAAAATAACAGAAATTTTAATTATTTTGAATAATACTGATAATAATTTTTATAATAATAATGAAAAAATCCTTTAATAGATTTCTTTTTACTATTAGAGGGCTTAATGATTTTTATTTCTCCCAAGTTGGCATAATATGATAAGTCTCATAATCTGTTTTTCTTCTACCCTAACATGTTATTAGTTTCCTTTCGCAGCTTTAGCTGCATATATGATTTTCATGGAAAGTATTACTGAGGGAACTAACAAATTACGGAGATGCTTGATAGCAGAAATAAAAGGGGAGAAAACAAGAAATTTGATTTGATAAGACAATTTCATTTGGTAAAAAGAGAAAATTCGTCATTTTTTGTGCAAGCGGAAACCTAAAGGTAAGCTCTATTAACTTGTAATTTAGTATTATTTTATAATCGAATTTCATTAAACGAATTGATTTTGATTAAAGAAATTAATTTTTGATTTTAATTAAGGAGATTGATTTTGGTTTTTGAATTAAAGAGTTTTGCAGTTGAGTTTAAGCTGTGAAAATTTTACGGGTGCTATATTAGACCAGACGACCTTTGCAGGAAATTTAATTCAGGCAATTATTACTATTTAATTTTGCTTTTTACTTGATTTACTGAATTAATTTGTTGCTCCAGTTTCATAACTGTTTCATTTCATTATTTGTTTGGTAACCGAGGTATAGCAGTCCAAAATGTTTATGGATCTATTGTGATATTTTAGATTCAGCCACAGGGAGCTGTACGGTTGCACATAGAGACAGTTTGTTGTGTGTTGGTTTTCACTGCAATAATTTGAATAAAGAAAATGAATAAATCAATAGACTGAATAAAGTTCTTCGATTCAAACTTTTGTAATTTCTTGCTGTATACTCAATCAGTAGATTTTTGGAGAAAGATCGAGTGTACATTTTGTTAATATTTTCAATATACAGTAAAACGTCTATATAAATGCTTTTATTCTGCAACTTTCTAACATCGGTAAAACGCCACCTTGGTTATCGCCCGTTTTTTTTTATTGATTTTAATGTGCTGGTGTGAAGAGGTTTTACTGTATTAACAATATTAAAATCAAAATTTTAAGAAATAATAAAATATAAAAATAATATCACTGCTTTTCAAGACATTGTTTACATTGAATAAAGACGTCTTCTATCACCAAGTGGGTACCCATTCAAAATCCTTCGAATTTTCACAAATCCTTTTCACCACTATTTACTTATATCGCAACAATTCGCGACTCTGCCATTGTAGTTCTGATCCGATTCAAACTACACAGATTCTCAAACCGAAACGGTATTAAGAAAATTGGATTATGAGAGTGAGATATGCACAAGGTGGCCATTGAATCCTTGACATATATTACTAAAAACATAATCACAATTGCATTGCGTAATCTCATTCAATTTTAATACACCAATTTTGTAATACCTATCTGAAAAGAAATCAAAATCAATGGACATGGTGATATTAACAACTTAACAATAAAAAATTTTCCGAATATGAAATGTTACATTAGATGAAACAAGCGATCGTCTGAAGTGTCTGGAGTTCTAAGTTGAAGATCAGATTGATGTAAAAGATAGAAATAATGATTTGTATTACCTTTCCACATTTCTACTAATACGCCTGTATATTGTTGAATTTGAGATTCAAAGGTTTGTGAAATGGGAAATACTTTCAAGTAATATTTGAAACCTTATTTAACATATTTATTTGTCTCTTATTATTGAAATGATGTAATGTATATTATTTTGATTGCTGATTTAATTACTGTCAAAAGAGAGAAAGTTCTACGAACACAAATGATGTATTATACTTTCTTGTGTTGCAGGGCATTGTTTTGTTGAGCCTATTGTTTGGATTTCCGCTAAATTTTATTGGACCAAAACATTCAAGCAGCTTTGGTCTAAGAAGTTTGACAGTTTTGGACTACTAATAGACATTTTTGGATATTGCCAAACTTTATTTATTATACATTATGATGAATAAAGAATCTACAGGTAATTATGAAATTCTCCAAGAGGTTTCTGAAAATGAACATGTAAAAATGGTTGTATCAGAATCAAATTCAGAATCGAATTCACTAAATTTCAACAACGACAAGAAATCAATAATCAATGAACCAAAAAAAGAAAAAGATTTTAGCGAAAAAAAAAGAAAAATTATGAAAAATAGTAAATCTCAAAATCCGATTCAGACTTCTGATAATTTTCTAACAAACACTAAAACATTTAAAGAATTCGACAACGAGAGCATCATAAATGAAGCCAGACCTTTAAATATGAAACAAAAACAAAGTGGAGAGGTGGACATCGCTCATAGCATTTCTAAATCGTCAAAGGCGATTGACGATCTTATTGAATTTAATGGGTCTAATTTTCCAAAACAAACTCATCACGGAAACACACCCATTATGAATAAGAAGTCAATTATAGATCCCATTCAATATGGACAATCAAAAGATATTAGCGAACTTGGTCCTTTAAAGACCGTAGAAATATCAGATTCTCCTAAACAGCCAAAAGAGTCTTATAAAGATTTTGATAGTGATAATCTTGAAAGACGTTCATCAAGTCAAAAGAAAACAGTAAAAAAGACCCAAAGAACTACTAAGAAAACCAAAGATATTTCACCGGATATTATTGTTGAAGGAGTTATAGAACCTGTTAAATCAGAATTTCCATTATATAATGCAGATGAAGAAATGCATTTTATGAATTTATGCAGAAATGCAGAATGGAGAGTTGTTGAGGAACAGCTTCGTAATTACAGTATGGAAAATCCCTTGCCCAAATTTAGAGATTCGGTATGCTTACATATGCAAAAAAATTTTGTTACGTTTTAACTAGAAAACTCGAGAGACTCCCTTAATGCTGGCTTGTAAAGATAATCGCTTAGTGATTGTGGAACGCCTCTTAGAAGTTGGAGTGGATGTAAACGAATGCACAGAAGTATTACTATTTAATATTCATTTGATATTTTATAATAGAAAAATTTATTCTTCTCAGTTTGCTTATTTATAATTGCAAATAATTAATAATAAATATTCGATTTTTCACTAATTCCCATTTCGTCAATTTTTTCGTATTTATTTTTTATTTATTTATTTTTATTTTTGTCCACATTGATTTGTTTATTTATTCATTATTATTTTAAAAATTATTTTCATAATTTAGTAATTTTTAGTTTATATGTTAAGATTTAGATAAAATAGCTTTGATCAGTAAATTGCCCCGAATGCATTGGCGAAATATCGAATATTTACTCTGTGTAAAATTGTTACGTTTGCGATGTCTGTTATTGGTGAGAAGTTAAAGAAAACTTTTTGAGACTAATTTATTAATTAAAACAAAATTCTTTCAAATGTACATTTTAATTTTTTTGAAAAGCTCGAAGTGCATGAAATAATGGAGAAAGGTAGTATTAAAAATCTGAAACAAATTTGAGAATTTTATTTGAATATTTTATTATTTTAATTGAAGGTTTTTATTTAATTACTTTTTTTAGTTATTTTTTTGAATTAAAACGAAATTTTAAGTTATTAAAGGAATTATCGAATTTTGCATTTACGAAATATATTTACATTTAAATAATTTTTAATTTTGTATAATTTTTAATTATTTATTTATTAATAACATGACAATTTTTTATTATTACTGCCTTTATTTATTCATTCTATTTGTATTGTGATTTAATAATTATGAAACTTTGTGACAATTTTCTAATATTCGTAAATATAAATTGTTACTAATGAATTTGAATTATATTATTAATATAAAATATTTATTGACTTGCAATATCCAATCTCATTATTTTTATCATAAACATCATAAAATATTTTTATGAAATGTGGTTATTCGCAATAAAAACTTTTTATCTTATCATTTAATCTTCAATAGTTTTTTAGTTTTTATTTAAATGGAAATGACAATTAAAACAAGAATATTTATGACATTAAAATCCAATGAAAACGACTTCGATAAAATAATGAAAATTAATAACAGAAAATTGCTTTCACTGTTAACCCTTTACACCAATGTGGGTCGATTTGATCTGAAAGAAGTCAGAAAATCCATATTTATTAATTTTATTCAGACTTTAATGAAATTTACTGAATATTTTTAAGCATTCTTTTTAACATAAAAAATTATTTCAATACATTTTATAACTTAAAATTATTTTTTAAACATTTTAGCACCACATTTATTATTTTTTTACAGAATTAAATTCACAAATAATAAAGCTTTAATTTAATATAGTTCTATTATATTTATTTTATTAAAATAATAATGATAATAATAATGATAATAATAATAATAATAATAATCATAATAATGATAATAATAATAATAATAATACTAATAATAATAATAATAATAATAATAATAATAATAATAATAATAAT
>JBBMKC010256442.1:0-10067 GCA_037834085.1 Bipalium vagum | reverse complement strand
TATTTTCAATTTTCAAAAAAATTAAATATTATTATATTAAAACAAAATGAGTTTTCTAGACCTATAAATAGTGAGAAGTAATCATACCAAATTTTATTGAAATATAAATATTTTTTCGGCTTCATTCTAAGGACTTATCAGCCCAACCATGTACTTCGATATATATAATTATATTTAAAATAAATAAAATGATTAAAAATAATAATTAAAATATTATTTTTGAAAAAGAGAAGAAAATAATCTGAGTTAATTTTATTATGACTAATGATGAGTTAATGCTTGATGGATGGGGATGTTAGTCTTTTGTAGATATTAATGTCTGGGAATCTTGACGAAACATCCTGCTTCACCTCTGTCGGCTCGTATTCCGAGTTCGATTCCAATTCTTGTTCGCCTAAATGAAAATTATTTCTGAAATTTTTATCTGACGTAAATATTTTCAAAAAGCAATATTGATTTTTCCAAATATTTAGTTTCAATAATTGCACAGAAAAACCAAAGGTTAGTAGAAGGATAACTTGTTAAAAAAGACAAAAACAAAACAAGTACAAGAAAGTAAATTTGGATTAATAAGTGAAAATGATCGAACAAAATCAGCCAAAAGAATCGTACAGTGACCAAAGGGATATTTCGGGAACTCAACATTTATTTGATATAAACCAATATAACTAAAATCAGCAAAATAATTTCTTTACTGTTCCTCACTTTGAGCGTCTTATGCAATACTTATGCAAAATACACTCTCATCCTTTAAACAAAGTGATCAATACAATGTTGAACAGTTTCAATTTGTTCAATGTGCAGATTTTTTTATCTTACATTGACCGGAACAAATGTCAATCCTGATAGTCCATTCAAAGCAAGTCTCAGAACTTTCCACTCAAGTGTTAACAAGAAAAAAGAAAAAAAAACCATTTCTCATATTTAAAAAAAAATCAATATATAAAATTAAGTTTGTGTGATTCTCCAATAGAATATGGACACTAAAGAAAATAAAAGAAATCATAAAAAATTAATACACCGGTGTCGACAACGCTGGAAGCAAAGTAAATGCACAATTCTTTTTTCTCCT
Organism: Bipalium vagum; assembly: GCA_037834085.1. NCBI lineage: Eukaryota > Metazoa > Platyhelminthes > Tricladida > Geoplanidae > Bipalium > Bipalium vagum. The sequence goes on along the minus strand of JBBMKC010256442.1, from coordinate 8,995 downwards.
TAGGTATAAATAATAATTTGATGTCGTGCTGTTTAAATATTATCCATATTTAAGTGCTATTTTCGATATGATAATGACCGACAAAATCAATTTTTTGCATGAAGATCAATGTATATTGTTGATGTACGATTTCAAAAAGGACAAACATTCTAGCCAATCACAACTACGCATCAATGAAGCTGTCAAAAAGGTTACCTACCGCCTAAAAGCATATAATTAGTTTAGAACGTTCAGTATTGGTAAATTTGATATCGAAAATCACCAAAAGAGGTCGATTTTCACTCAATAACAAAGACTTTCTAAATAGCTTTGTCGAAGTTAAAATACTTAATATAATATCTTCTCCGTCGTTAGAAGTATGTGCTCAAGCATAATGATGATTACATTGATAATTGGAATATGACTTTCACTTGTATGACTTCATTGTATTTTAAAATCAATAAAATTGTGCAATTTCTTTGTTTCCAAACCCATAATATCGTGAACCAATTCAAATGACATGATGTAACATGGATCCGTAACGCAGAATAGTTATGTGTAAAAATTCATAATTATGTAAAACTCGTAGAACCATGAATATTCTGTTTCGGCCTAGATTCACCTGGCTTTGTCCTAACCTCTTTCCTATTCTGATTTTCACAGTGAATTCAATTATCGAAATTTCAATGCAAAAAAAACTTTCTGCAACCCTCTGCAAGTGAAGTAGAAATCGACAGACTACTATCATATCATATCTACTATCATAACTACTATCATCATATCTCTATTGGTGAGCACAAATTCTAACTACTTGAATTTCCTATATGGTGAAGACACAGTAAAATACATTCGGATCAGTTCAAATTGTCTCTGACATGTCTTTATACTGTAACATTTCGAACTCTTTATTCTCAAATTATTTCATTGGCTTAGGTCTTGTAATTGACATTTTGTAGTTCTCAAAGACCATCTCAAACGTGCACACGTTGATCGAAATATCACGATCAACATGAAATTCTACAACCAAGCGTTGGGTTTCTTCTGACGTTTTCTTGGCAATATGATAATTCAACATGACAGCCCGTAAATTTTAATTTTCATGATATATTAACAATGCCAATTGATTTATCAATTAAAAATAAATTCATTGGCTGAAAAATATCTTAATATTAATTACACAATATTTGATTTTAAAAGCATCGAATTTTAACATATTTATCAAAGTCGGAGTCAAACTTGTATATTAGGTCGTCTAATAAGTCTTTACGGTTTTTCATACCATATTATTTAGTATTGTTTATCCAAATTAATTGAAATAATTAAATAAGCACATTATTTAAAATAATATTATTATTTAAAGGTGCTTTTATATAAAATAAAATATTTTTACATTATTTATTAAGATTATCTTATTTTTTACTCAAGAAATGATAATGGTCTGTCTGCTGTATGACTTAAGTGCGGATTAAATGCAAGACAGTCTTATGAACCTATTAATAGAACCTATTAATAGAACCTATTAGTTTACATACATGTGAAAAATGGTTTAAGAAGTTTCTGAAAAAACCGGACCGATATGTACAGGCAGACATTGACGACCTAAATAGACTAGTGGAAGAGGATATCTGCCGAATCACACGGGAATTGGTAAAACTCACAGACACTTCTTAAGTAAGTTCTCATCGCCATTTAATTCAAATGGGAAAACTTCTAAATGCGGAAAAAAGCGTTGTATGCTGTGATGAAAAATGTGTTTTATATATCAATGCTGAGTGTAAAAAGCAGTGGTTAGGTTCTGGTGAGGCACCAATCCGAACAGTTACACCAGATCTTCATCCGATAAAAGTACTTTGTGTGTGGTAGGATATGAAAGGAATAATATATGGAGTTTCTGAATATGGGTGAAACTATCAGTAGTGAGGTCTATTGTCGGCAATTAAGTGATAAGTTGAAACTTCCCAGACCATCTCTGCTCAAGCAACGAGGCGTTATTCTTCAAAAAGATAATGCAAATCCGGACATATAAAAATAACTAGGGAGAAACTTAAAGAGGTTGGCTTGGAACTTCTTCATCATACACCATATAGTTCAGATATGTATCAAACAGATTATTATCTTTTCCGATCATTACACCACTTCTTAAAGGGAAAAGAATTCAATAACAAGTGCGCTGTCGAAATTACTATCTCTGCGTATTTTGCCGGAAATGACCAGAAGTTCTTCAAGCATGGTATTGGACTTTTGCCTGAAAGTTGGACAAAAATAATTGATAACGATGGGCATTATATTATCGAACAAAATGTTCTCGTCTTTTTATAAAATAAACTTTTGTTCCATACACCTTTTCCGTAAAGACTTATGAGACGACCTAATACTTAATTCTCTCAAGAAGTCATCATCAAAAATGTTCTATATTTTCTGATATTATCGATGATGTAAATTCAATTCAAGTGTGTCCTATTGATTCAGATCAGTGATTTATTAAGGGAACAATGGTTGAAAACGAACTATGAAAATGTATTACTTGCGTCGAAAACTATTTCTTCATCCTGTTCGTAAATCTTTGATAAGTTATTAATTTTTTTCAAATTCATCTCACTAATTCGAGCTTCGTTGAGAAGTCTGTCTAAAACCTCTTGGCTTAATCTTCTTTCCAGCTTGAATTCCGACAGTGATTCTGACCTATAACATTTAATTAATGAAAAACGACACTAATAATTTATAATAAAAACTGAAGTGCACGATACTGGCGCATGTATTTTGTCACTTTTTTTTGTTTTCGAAAGAGTAGAAATGATAACAACACGGATAAATGTGAAACAAACATGGTGGCCCAAAAATCACTTTCCTATTTAAAAATTTAGTCAAAACAATAATCGAATTTTATTTTAACTTTTTTTGAAAATCGATACCGCTTAAACAATCCCCTTTATTCGCTTTGCAGGTGAAGGCTCTTTTTATAACATTTTCCAAGTCAGCTCTAAAAAGCCGTCAATGCAGGAACTAGTGTTCTGCTTGAATATTGTTTTTAAGTTCCTGGATATTTCTGGCTTTGCTAATGTACACCTGGTCTTACAGGTACATATTTAAACTTCTTTGAAACTCCAATTTTACGACATTTCCCATTAAATAATTGAGTCTTCCAAAACACTCTTCTGTACAGAAACGTTTTTTGGGAAATAACTGAAATTAGTCTCTCGGGTGTTCCAACCTTGTTTTTTGGAAACGCTTGATCAGGATACGTATTGCCGGAAATATTTTATATCTTCTCTGTGCTAAAATAAGGATACATTTGTTTGGTTAATGAACCTCGATAATTTTAGTCGTTTTCTATCGTATATTTTTCAATATTAAATTTCCATGAATTAAAGTTCATAAATCTTTAAAATAATCAATTTTTCAATAAAAGTTTATCGTTCAATTTCTAAATATGAAAGTGACTTATGGGCCGCCCTGAATTGAGGCGCTATTTATGTAGCTCAATATAAACGAAATTAGTTTATTATTTCAGGAGCATAAGAATTTATACGGTTACAATTTTTGGCCAATCGAATAAATATCATTCAAAGCATATCAATAATCATGTTCCACAGCGAAAGGGTTTAAATTTGAGTTTCTTTAAAAACAGGTAATTTAAAAGTGCACCTTTTATTTAAATATGTTTGTTTAAATATTCGCCAAATAATTTAACCGCGTCGTTTGAAATAAAACAAAATCTTAAAGTAAAATCTGCCAATCCCTTTATAACCCAATGATTCTTTTAATTATTTCATTAATTAAAAAAGGATAAAACCTCACAGACTACAATCGGCCGAACATTCGCTGACATTCTCGGAAGCGGCTGACAAATTCGATCGGGAAATCGTATCTCTCGAAGTGCTGTTCAGTATCAGAAGGGCCTCCTCTTCCAGCTGATTCTGAAAGGGAAATTCGATACGTAATCGACAGACAAGTGCAGCCAAATTATAACTAACAAAAAACTGCAAATCTTTGAATTTCCTCAAACTGTCATCAATTTCTTGAATACGTTTTTGACTTTCTCTGTTGTACTTGACTTCCTTCAGAGTGTTCTCACCCAAGGCCTCAATGTCGATGTCGACGTCATTATCACGGAGAGCCTGGGAAAATTAAAACAATGATGATGTGCACTGGTGATAACAAGTTCAATAATTTTTGTGCTAAATAACCTCTCCGTGTTTGGTCCTTTAAACAAAAGCTCTTTTGGAAGGTTACTTAGGAGGAGTTTTAGAAAAAATAAAGATAAATTATTATTGATAAAAACACTTCTAAGCTACAATGTGATGTCGCTTTTGATCCAATAAAATTTTTTATCTGTGAGGTAATAGAGATCTGGGTCAAGCGACTATAGATACTTTCATGTGAATTGAGCCTTATGACATCCAAAGAATGTTGCAGTGAATGAAATAATAAGAATCAGAAAAAAACTAAATCGATCGATGGGACATCAAGTGTCTTTCAAGGTATAACCTGTCCTTTCCAATCAAGAACATCACCACGGAGATGACTATTTCCTCTTCAGCTTCAAACATTTATTTAGTTTGTCAATTCATGAAAGTAAAGGTCTGGATGGTTTTGTATAGACCGAAACAAGTAACAATTTGAGGGTGCCAGATCTGGCGAATATGGCTGATGAGGTGATACTGCCAATCAAAGATGTGATTTTCCCACATGAGAACACTAGACCCAACAACAACTTTGGTGTTAGTTAGGATGTTTTAACTCATCCCTCCTACTTACCCGATTTAGTTTCTACCGACTACTATTTAATTAGGTTGCTGAAAGGTTTCCCGTTGAAAGAATTTTGCATGATGAGGAACTTCAAACGCATCTTTACATGTTTATTGATAGAAGGCCAAGGGGTTCTACGAACGGGGAATAATGAAATCGACAGGAAGATGGAAGAAAGACATTAATCAAAGTTGACAATGCACAATTGATTAAAATTGTTTGTATCAAAAATTTTCCAAGCGTTCTATGCTATCATAAAACACCGAACAGGTTTATTTGGGAACCCAATAATCAATTATTTTTTGTTGTTTATTATTTCTCATTGTTAGAGGCAGTTAAACTCGTACCAGATTCCTTAAGCCTGCAGAAAACGTAGACTTTTCGTCTACCCGGGACAACTGGCTGTAGTTATCATCACCCATGTACATTTTCAACCGTGACTCCACCGATAGCTGATGTCGGACGCTTGTCATGTCGGATTCATCGACGATTTCACTGTCGCATCTTGCGCCGACTGTCAAAAGATCCACTGAATGATTGGGATACTTGTCTAATGTCACGATCTGGAAAGGATTTTCATCCACTGTATTAACCAAGCTCTAATAATAATTATAATGATAATAATAATAATAATATTGAATTTTCTCAAGGACAATAGTAATACCTGGTGGGTATTATTTTCTTGAAGATCATCAAGATTTTCCTTGTCAAGATCCGCTAAAAGCAGTTCCAGTCTCATCTTTTCAGCATCAGTCAAAGGAACGGGTTCTGAAGCTTTGCCTGCCAACTATGGAGAAAGGGGAATAACATATTGAAAAAGAATTATACAAAAATGGAAATGTCCGTGAATAATTAACGTTCAACAGGCACTTGTTTTTTATACTTAACGGTTCAAGTCTTTTTAGTAATAGTTGAAAATGAGCCTGATTTTGAAAAAAAGAAGGTTATCTGAATACCTTCAGAAATCCTTGTACCTTTTAAGACTTATTCTAGATTTAAAAAAATAATATCGATCCCAATGTTTGAAAAAAAAATTCCATTATAGTAATCACCCACAACCGATAAAGGTCCAATGATAAAACTGTGTTTTAATAAATCTCTAAAAATCCTCTGAAATTCAATAAATAAATAATATTCAATAATAACCATTATCAATAATTATTGATAAACCGATAAAGTGTTTTAATCGAGGAAATAAAGTCGCATGTTCCATTTATGATGAGTGAGAAAATATCCCACTTTGTGAGAGGAAAGAGGCACGAATTAATCCAATATTGATTTATTAAATTGAAATTAATTTAAATTGAATTAATCAATATCAAAACTAATTAATTAACTTAATCAATATTTTATTAAATTTGATAAATCAATAAATATTACATTTAATTAACTAATCAAATTATCAGATATTAATAAAAATAATATTTCCATTGACGATGTGCAAAACGATTTTTCTTTGTAAAGGAAAATCGTTAATTACTCTCGAAAAGAGGAAGTCAAGGCGATTATTGAACGTGAGGGGCATTATTCAATATGGCCGAATGGGATGAAAACGCCTACTGGTTATTGTGAACGAAACGTCACACAGCAAAATCGACTGATCGATGATCTCATTGCCACCGACCCAGCTGATTAGAAAAGATGCAGCCAATGAAAATCGAGCCAGCCTGATTTTGATTGGCCATACGATTAGTCAACTGGTCTATCTGTGACATAATAGACATTTTCAACCACAATCACCAAAAACCAACAATGATCAACTGTCGAGCGAACGTTTCCCGGTTCCATTCTCCAATTCATTGGTACTTTTATCCTTTCTATTTTGCACTGTTCGTTTCCAGCATGTTACTGAACTTCGTGTTCATCAGAGCGTTTATCAACTACAAAAAACGCGGCTCATTCAAAATCCACATCTTCAACTATCTCTCATTCATTCTGATCACCATCGATTTCAATCAATCCATCGTTCTGCTGATGGACATAGTATTTCAAATGGTTTTCCACAATAAATCCTATTCCCAATCGATATCGTTGATGTTCGACATATTTCTTTCATTCAGAAATTGTCTGCTGTGCAGTCATGCAATAACACTGCTGTTCATGGCCACAAACCGATACCGGGCCGTCAAGTATCCGTTGACCGTCAAAGACCCCAATTGTCATGTCATCAGGCTGTACAGAATCGTTTATGTGACGATCAGCTTTCCCTTTGCCGGTCGGCTTTTGCTGATTTTGACTTTGGACAAATGTCGACTGCTGAAGAATATCGATTACTTTCTCGAAATGGCAATCGGCATGGCCACAGCGGCTGTGATGATTGCCATTGTCATCATCTATTCCGTTCTGTTTGCGTTGCTGTGTTCACGCAATTTCCAATCGGTTTCCAACCAGCGTAAGCAGTTCAGCAAAATCTATCCCTATCCCAATAACGTGTTCAATCGAAAATCCAACGGCAAAACAGTCCGACGCCATGTCAGGAAGTCCGTGAAATTTGCTCAGGTCCTGTTTTCCGTTACGATTCTGATGATCGTTTCCTACTTTCCCGTGTTCTTGACGAATGTCAAACTGCTTGATCATCCAGACAGAGCGATCTACTATCTGTTCTATCTGCCAGCGCTGGGAGACCCCCTCATTCTGATGTTGTCCCGTGATGACATTAAACAAGAAATGGCTAGACCGTTCGGCCACCCGGCGTTGACTCCCAGCGCTACGAATACTCTGACCATTCAACAGCAAAGTGCAGCTAAGTTGTCTTCAATCGATTGATGATGGACAGTCGCGAATTCATTTTTTTGTGTTCATTTATTCCCAGAAGATGTATTAAAACTTGCGTCGTTATCTTGCGGCGTTTCGTGAAATGTAAATAAAGTAAAACGTACGTCACCACGATCATTTTGCCTTTTTCATCATTTTAGGGGAGTACAGTTATTAATGACAATATCTGATTCGTTGTGCAACCCGCACGATGTCACTATTATGTCCCAAATAATATTATTTATAATGATAATAATTATATAATTTATGATTAATATAAAAAAGTAATTAACATCAATAATAAATGAAATTTATATATTTATAAAAGGATATAAAATAAAATAATAATATATAAAATAATAATATAAAATAAAGTAATAAAAAAATATGTAAAAAAAATATATATAATAATATGATATTATTTTAAAGTATAATATAAAATAATGTAATGTAAAATATAATAGAAAAATATAATATAATATGTAAAATAAAATAATACTATATAAAATAAAAAAAGATAATATATAACAATATAAAAAAATAAAAAAATATTAAAAAATATAATAAAAAAATTTCGTAAAATAAAATAATAATATATAAAAAAAGATAATATATAACATAATATAATATAAAATAATATAATATTAAAAAAATAGAATATAATAAAAATAATATAAAAAATATAAAATAATAATGTATAATAATAATAATATAAAAAATAATACTATATTAAAAATATGTAAAAAAAGATATTAAATAAAATAAGATAATATATAAATTAATATAAAAAATATAAAATAATATAAAAAATATGATATAATATAAAATTTAATTTTTTGTTACATATTTTTATATAAATGTAATATTAAGAATAATAATATAAAAAATAATATAAAATAAAATAATATAAATTGAGATAATATAAAAGGATATTGTATAATATTATACAATGTTGCATAACATAATGTCGACTCTTTAGAAGCTTAACCTGCATGAAACAGAGGGGGATAATTGGGGGAAAGCGAAACTAAGAGATACCCAATGTTCATGCAGAGTGTCTGTGACGTGAAGGCAAGTGAAATCACAAATGGGATTGTTATCGGTCTTCAGACATTATTTTGGGCATGATACGTCCGAGACTGCAAACGGGAAGGGAGGGCTATTAATTAGCCTAGCAGACCGTTCGTAGGGGCAAACTGATATTTTAATTGCCATTACGGAAAATGAAGCTGGAAAAATGTTCCGAGACGGCTGATAATAAGTCGACTGTGAAATGGGAAATTTCCTCTGACATTTCCAACGGCAGATTTCCTCATAATGTTCCATAATTGTCCGATTAATTTTGGGATAAATGCGCGGGGGTGGGTGTTCATCGGAGCTGACGGACTTTCGCCGTGCATTATTAATTACGTAGGAATGATTGGAGACTCACTCGGATAGTAATAATAATAGTAATAATAATAATAATAATAATAATAATAATAATAATAATAATAATAATAATAATAATAAT
>JBBMKC010256435.1:0-10067 GCA_037834085.1 Bipalium vagum | reverse complement strand
AGAATAATATAAAAAAATAATTATAATTAAGAGCCAGGATGATATTTTTCTTTTACTCCCGATTTTAATTTTATTTATTTATTTTTATTTGCAGAAGCGAAGAGGGTGGAAGGAGTCCAGAGAGGGTATCGATCAATGCTTGGGGACATTTGATGAAGGCAATTTCCCCTTCCTTTGCTCACATGGTTTGGTAGGGCTGTCAGCTTCTCTGAGGGGTTGAGTGGTTGTTTACCTTTACAGTCCTCGAGAAGCAAGGCCAACGGAGAACGAGGGCAATCTCAACGATTACTTTAGCCGGAAAATGGGGGAAAATCGAGTCCGACTTGTGAAAAACGATCGTTTTTCTGCCTTTCTCTGCAGCTCCAGGTTACACAAGGATGCTGATGGTCGTGACTGAGCGAACAGAGAAAGCAGGGGGATTAGCTTTGCATTATCCATCGTCGATGAACGGCAAGAGGTTGTGTGGAGCGGGGTTGGGCGAGCAAATTAGTCTCAACATGGAACGACACAGTGATTGTACTTTGCAACGCAACGCACTCCTGTGCAGCGAGCGGAGGACGCTGACGATGAGGATGAGAGGAGGAGGATGTGAAGGATGCTGAGGATAATGAGGAGGAGGACGCTGGGCGCGGTCATCATCTTCCCGCGACGACGACGACGAATTATCTCTTCCACTTCAACGATTCCTCTTCTTGCCTTCATGGGCCAATTTTTTCTGACAATTATCAAGACTGTGTCAAATGAACCAGGTCTAATAAGCTTTCAATTAGCCGGGAAAGGCGGGATTTGTCCTGTTTGTTTGTTTTCTCTGTCAGCAGCGAAAAACGAGTGGGATTCTTGCAGCAATTTGCATTTTGCTGGAGATTGCTATCGATTTTTCCACTGCATCCTACTGGCGTTGTGTCATTTTCGCACGGGACGTCCGCCGACCTTTTCACATGTTGTCCATACTGCCACTTTGTCCAGGATCAACAGTAGATACAAAAAAGGTCTTCAGAGAGAAAGATAACGATCCCTAGCTCAGAGGCAGAAAATAAAATCCAAAACGCGAAATTATCGGTGAAACCAGCAACAAGAGAACAGGATCCCTGGAAAGGGGTCCGTGGACGAGGAACAGGAGCATGAAAACAACGACGACAGGAACAACGAGGAAAACCCCGCGCAAATCTAAAGCAAACTCACCGATATTGAGATATTTCTTCGACAAATCCTGGCTGGAGATTGCTCGACAGAGCAGACTGCAAACGACTGCAAATCCAAGCAGGGCCACCATCACAAATCAGTGGACGAAGAGCGAATTTTCAGCGAGTGTCTCGTCTCATGAGCGAGCTGGCAACAGAGCTCTGATTTGGTTTGAGGCACCGTGACGCACTATTTAAGCATTGAACAGCCAATGAGAGCGCGGCTAGCGTCTTTCTGAAATTATCAGATCGATACTGCTGCCAGGCCACGATGCCTTTCTGCCTCGGCCGCGTGTTTCCCTGGCCAGATGCAGCCTGGCAACACGGCCGACTCTCATCCCACGACAGTTGTGCCTCCGCGACCGATTCTGCTTCCACGGCCGATTCTGCCTCCATGGCCGATTCTGCTTCCATGGCCGATTCTCCCTCCGCGACCCATTCTCCCTCCGAGATCCATTCTCCCTCCTTCCCGACCGCTACCACCTTGGCTCATGTCACTACCACGTGGACAACATGTCCCAGTCGATGTCGCTCCAGTCTCGCTTGTGCATCCGTCCCATGATGCCCATCCCGGTAAAAATTTCCCATTAACGTTTCTCGGTTCGCCTCCGTGCTGTTCGCTTGGCTGCTTCCCCAGCGATGGCACGAAACCCGGGCAACACGCTCAGCGATCCCGTTCCTTCATCGACTGATCGACCCAAACATGCCCAGCCAACCCTCCGGACGGCCAAAATGCCGGCCGCGACAGCTAAGTGGCAAGACCAGGGCAACCGTGCTAATTAGCAAATGCAACGACCCAATCCATGCCATTGCACCTGGCCACCAAAGAGGTCCGGCCTGGAAGCTGAGGGGAGGCCGGTCGCCCTATGCCTGCAGAACGGTGAAGAAGTCGACTTCAGTAACGACGGTGGTACATAAATAATGATGGTACTAATAATATGTGATAGCATATTAAAACAAATGTTGATATAAAATAATAAAAATATAATTAATAATAAAAATAAAAATTAATAATGATTATTAAATAATAATAAGATAAAATAATAAAAATAATTTTAATAATAAAAAGTATTTAATAATAATAATTAAATAATAAATATTAATTAAATAATATTAAAAATAAATTAAATAATATAAAATAATAATAATGATATGAATAATAAAATAATTAATAAATAATAATGTTAATAAAATATTAAAAATAATACTAATAATTAAATAATAAAATTATAAAATAATAATATTATTAATAATAAATAATAATATTAATAATAATAACAGTGATGATGATCGCAAAGACGAAGATGCTCTACGCGAGTCGTGCACGACGCTTCAGAAATCAGTGGAGTTCCTGTTTACCATGAGCCTCTCTCCGTCACCCGGCTTTGCCGTGGTCGTAGCAGTTCTCCCTCATCCGCGATCTCATAGAAAAAGAGAAGCCAATTCTCTTCGCTTCCGCAGATAACAAATAAATTCCTCTCCATAGAAATGCAGCTTCGTTTTGTTCCATCTTCCTCTTGAATTATTTTTGCAAGGAAACCTGGACAAATATCCATCGTTATTAAGACGTCGAAAACATTTTCATTATCATTGATAACAGTTTTACAAATTTATTATTATTATCATTATTATTATTATTATTATTATTATTATTATTATTATTATTATTATTATTATTATTATTATTATTATTATTATCATTGCTATTTATTATTATTAATATTATTATTAACCTTAATGAACCCTTAATTTAGGTTTTATGGAGGTCCAAGTCGAAACGATGTTAACGATCGTGCGACCAATCGCTTCAATGCACTGCGAACACACACACACATCAAATGAATAAACAAGGTCAACATTCAACCCAAACTCTGGACACCACGGCAAAACGTTATTTCGTTCTCATTGTCATTAAAATCTGAGGGAAAACTTTTGATTTCAAAACGCCCGGTATTTCGAATCATTGATAGACGCATGATTTGAAATTGAATTCGGGATCTATTGATCGATCATCAATTTCGCTAGCCTTCCTCTTTAGTCTGACTAGATGAATCTCCCGAGTGTTGCAATCAGTTCTCTGACTTCTACATAACCATGTCGTGTTTCCCTGTTTTACTTTTCACTTGTAAAAATTATCAATGATCCTCGTCTTCTTTCCTCGTTCTTGTCATCATGGTAAATGACGGTGCTTCTCAAGAATCCACCCTATTTAGTTAACTAAAAATGCTCTTTTCAATGATCTGATCCCTTTTCCGCTCCTGATTACTCCCGTCGATAACATGATTCTCAGTCGTGCACCTTGGTCCTTTGTACGACACAAGGTTTAAGGAATAATCAACTACGACACAAAAAGCAACGGTTATGGTGAAAACCTGCCTCTCTGCAGAGAACGGAAAATTTTCAGCAGTCACCAGTTCTCATTTCTCCTTCCACTATCGCTTTTGTATTGACAGAATTCACGTAACGATTCTTTCTTTTTTCAATGACACCACCTTTCAAGAAAGGTTCTGTTAAAAGATATTTCACGACAAGACCTGAACCATTGGGGTTGACTTCTCATAATTGGTTTAATCGATCCTGAGGAAGTGCTTCTCATCAATTGTAGTTAATTATTTGTCTGACCATGGAATCTTCCAGAATGTCTGTTGACACACTTTCTTTAGAAATAACAATTGATAAAATCAAGGTATTAGCACTTTGCTTACATTAAGTCCTTTCATAACCGTTGTCGTCTTTTATTTGAAACACTACACGATTTTGTGTTCAAAGTGTCCATGTTTAACCTGGGTCCAACCACTTATTTCTGATGTCGGCATTACGGAAGTAGATCAACTTTTCATCACAGTTCACAATTCGTCTCATTGTCCGCTCATCCAAAACCGTATCCAGTAGCAGTTTGCAGACCTGCAACCGCCTCTGTGATTGTAGAGAGTTCAACTCGTGGGGTACTACTCGGCAGAGTTTATTGACTTTCCAGAGTTTTCCGATCAGTTTTCGGCGCGCTGTTTTTTGAGAAATGTATTCTTGGGATACAGATAAATGGGGAGATGTGGTATTCAGCGAAGAATGTCACATTGATATCCTATTAAATATAAAGACTTGTGTATATAATAAATTTCGTTGTTTAAAATAATTTTTTTCAATTAAAAGTTATATTTTTTATAGGGGGTGAAAAAACTTTTTACGCTCACTGCATACAGATAGTGCTGGCCAAGTTATTTCACACAAACATATTTTTAGGTTTAATTCAATAAAAATAGCTTTCTTTGAAAAAAAATTTCATCGATTGAAAAAAAATCAGCATTTAATATTAATTATTTTAAATAGTTATGTATTTATATTCAAATATAAAAATGTGTGGTGGTTTAAATGAATCAATAGTCATTAAATTTGGCCACATTTTCCCCACATTTTAAGAAAATTAAAATTTATATTTCAAAATAGCTTAAATTATATTTTTCTGTATTAGTTTTTAGTTAACTTATTATTTTTATATATTTTAGATATAATATGCGATCTTAAAATAAAAGGTTATCAAGTCAAAGATGGAGAAAAGATGGTCTCACTTACACCGAAATAGATCAATTACTAGGCATCACTAGATATGCAGCCGCAAGTCGTTGCAGATATAAACAAAAACTATTTAAAAAGAGACCAAGACCCATGTCAGTATTGTAATAGAGACATAGATGGAGCATACATAAGACAATTCACACGATAAATCAAAAAAATGAAAAAAAGAATTCAACAATATTGAAAAGAGAATGTGGTTTAATGTGTTCCACTAGAACTCTAAGGCGATATTTAATAAGACTGGCACATGAAATATGCCAAAACTTCCATGGAAATTAAATTGTCCATGAAGGATAAGATATTTAGGATGAATATTCTATCTGCATGGATAGAGATGAACATAAAATGGAAAGATGTTGTATTTAGTGATGAAAAATGTTTCTCCTTAGATGGTCAAAATCAATGGATATGATATATCCAAAAAAGAAGCATGTTAATAAGACAAAGAAGAAATAGATGTGGAGGGTCATTGATGGCCTAGGTTTATTGCATGTCAAACGGTCTTTTGGGTTTCAGATTTGTAAGAGGAACCATGAAATCAATGGATTATAAATGGATTCCTTTCAGAAAGTTTAATAAGAATAGCAAATGCTAATCTTGGGTCAAACTTTTTGTTAGAACAAGATAACGCTCCATTAATTCAGAATTTTATAAATGAACGGAACATTAAGGTTTTACAGTGGCCACTAAGAAGCCCAGACTTGAATATTGTCGAGAAAATTTGGAAAATGCTATCGGATCATATCTATATCGGGCACCAGTTCAGCAATATCAATGAATTACGGGAAACGATTAGTAGAAGTATTCAGTTCTTCAATGAAACGAGAAGGGCTGATATTATAGGTCTATATGAAAATTTCAGACATAGACTAACCAATGTTCTTAGAACAAATGGTAATTTATTTTACAAGTTGTAGCATTTGTCATACAAATACATGTGTGAAAAACCTGGCCATCATTTATTTGTCAAATTAATTTATTTATTGATTTTATAAAATAAATAATCTTTGAATATAATATTTTTAAGAAATTATTGTTAAACATCATACTTCAATTCTTATCAGGATAAAATATTACAAAAAAATCATGATATTTAAAAATTTCGTTATGTGTGAAAAAACCTGGCCTGCACTATACACTCATTATAATCAAAATTATTTTTCCTTTTAATTCTCCATTTTTAAGTGCATATTTAATATATAATTTTACAAATATTTAAAAAATTACAAAATTTTTGCTTATTTTATTTTGTATTTTTTCTATTATTTATTTTATTATGAGGGAAAACATAGAATTACCAAAACCATTCAGAATTTCATTCTTATCATTTTTATATTTTGGTTTATTATCATATATAAATAACCGAAAATAATATTATAATGTGGATTTAGCTTTTTGGGTCATCTTTTTTTTCCACCCATCTGGGTCAAATTACACACATAATTTATCGGTGTAATTCTTTTAAATTTTATTTAAATAATCATTGCATCAATAATTAAATATTTATTATAAATAGTTAACAAATTTGAAACATATTTCAATAAATAGCGGGAAAAAAGATGACCCAGCTTTTTTGTATTTATATATATATCTTTTTAAACTTATTATTATACATATCATAATTATTATTTTCACAACTAGTTTTTAAATCAAAAACTAATTTTCTTTTATAAGATATAAAATCAATGCCTTTTAATTTTTTCTAGAAATCATTAAATAAATTTATAACTTGTTCATAAACTTTTCCAATTTGAGAGTAATTTTGAGAGATAATTTTTGTAATATTTGAACTTTTATTGGAAAATAAATTTAATCACATTGCATTTTTTAAAGAAATATTTTCTATTTCTTTTTTATATATTTTTAAAAAGAACTTAAAATTGGTAAATGATAAAATTTTCCTTTTCTAATAGTAAAAATCTCACTTTTAAATCAAATTAGAGTCCGGAATCGCCATTTTATGAGATTTTTTTGAACTCAAAAAATAGAGTGGAATATCCTCTTAGCTACCGAGGTCCTCTTTTTTCGACTTACCTCATTAGGTATTTTTGCGCGAATCCAATATGAAAATATATAACTTGAATGTATTTTGTAAATATATAAAACATTAGGTCTCCCAAGGTTTGCTAGTTAAATTTTGTTTCAATTTTAAGATTTGTTATGATAGGTAGTTAATCATTTAAGGTTTGTGGGGTGTCTAAATAAATCTATTTTTAAAAAAATATTTTTAAATTTATATGATGCTTGAACAATGTTTTCATTTTATATAATAAAAAATATTATTATAAGTGATATTAATGTTATTATTCTTATTAAAAACATGAATATAATTTTTAAAAAATAGAACGTTTCTTATTGCCACAATCACCTTCTTAAAAAACCGGAAGATGTTTCTTCCTTTCCGGAATATATCCTGTTTTGATAATGGCTTATTCACAGGCATTGGTGATTGTGTACAGGGACCAATCTCCACACGAATCTAGGACTTATCGATCCGTCACACACTGCCACAATGTGATTGGACGAATACGATGTGTGTCTTAATGATTTCTCGTAATATGTCAGTTTACTACAGATTTTATCAACGTAAATATATTTCTCAATAATCGATATAATGGCATCGTATATGATGTTGCAAAGGGCTTATGGTGATTCGTTAGTGAGTATTCAGGTAAGTATGACGGGATTGTGATTGTCCCATAACCATATTTATGTTAATTTTACGTTCCTTTCTTCGAAATATTTCCTTTGACATTATTATGTGACCAAATGTTCTGCTTCATGATAATATGAATTTTTTTAATAATTTGCACCAGTCACTTTTTTCGGGAAACGTTGTCCTTGATGCCAGAAGGACGGAGGACTTCTCTCGAGACTTCATTCTCACAACAAATTCAACTTTTATGTCCAAAATTATTTCTCAGTCAATAAATCAGGTTAACTAGCAACTTTAGAAAGAAATTCTTTCTATATATTTTTCATTAATTAATAATAATAATAATTATTAATAATATTATTATAGAATAATTTTAAAATTATGTTATGGTTTTACAGAAATTCGATGTAAGAGAGAGTATATTGTTTCAGAGAGGAAGAAAGGAAGGTGAAAACAGGAAATGGTTTTGTTTAAATAATGAAGAGGAAATTAATTCTATTGAAATATACAGGTTTTATTACCTTACCTTCTATTAAATCACGTTTATCTATGACTGTTTCTTTCCTTTCTCGCAGTGGGAACGTGCACTAAGTACATGTTAAAGTACTTCTCACATACATCTACGGAATTCGTTATATATTCAACCAAGCTAAAAATCGATGTTTGTTTTTTCATTCGACAAAAGTTATCTCAATGTGAGGTTCAAGGAAGAGAAATGAGGGGAAGGAAGGTATGCTGGAAGTCAAAAGAAAAAGATAAATTTCGAGAAGTGTTTTCCTTCATTGAATGTCTCTGTTACTCCAATTCTGTAATTCACGTCAGGTTTGCATATCACGAACCAAAAAGCAAATTATGGTCCTTTAATTTTGGCAATACCTCATGGGGACAACATGTGCATTTATTAGTGAAAGGTTAGTGAAACGATACCACGTGGCAAGAATTTTAGAAAGGGTTTCTGACCAATCACATTCGAACGCGTGATAATATCACTTATAAATATCGATCATGAATATTCTTCGTCATTTCATGATAACAGTTTGTAATGCTAAATCCAATTCTCTTCGTTGTAGTCATCATTGTCAATGCTAATGATTTATATAAGGTCACCAAGTTATGCATTTTCAAGCCCTTTGTCAATATGAAGCAGTCGTCGGTATTTGAATGCGCTGTCCAGTGCGTGTTGACCGATTGCAAAGCTTTTCTTGTTGATGAAAAATCGATTTGCTCTCTGTACAAATATCAAGAAGTATGCTTTCCCAGTGGAGCATGTTCTGTGAAGAAGATATTTGTGAACAGCAGGTTTAATGATAAGGTGAAGTGTTCCTTTTGAGAACCTCTTTTATATTTTAATCTTCAGTTTGATATCGAAGCAACCAATCCTCGTTACAAATTGCTGATAAATGTTGATTTCCAATCATCTTTATTGACGATAAAAATTACCGACCCAAAAAAAGCAACTCCAATTCTGCTGAATAACGAAAAGAAAGTGGTCATTGTTTTCGGGAGTCACGGCAAAAGCAGGCTTCTCTATTTCCCATTGCCAAAGATCGATAAAAGCAACCGTGAAACTGTCCAAATGATGAATGGGTTCGTGGAAGTCTTAACAAACGGCATCTGTACGAATCATGTTCAATGTCTGCATCCTGTGAAAGATTACAAAAGTTACTCGAGTAAGAAGAATGAGGTTTTTCACGTTAAGGCAGGAGATCAATTCGTTTTTGACGATATATCTTCAAAAATTGAGGAGAACCAGTGGCACTTTATTCTCTTTTACAAGGATAAAACGGTGGAGGAAGAATATCAAAAGCTGGCGAACTTTTACGGCTTTTGCATAACGAAAATTAAGTCGGATTCTAAATCTTGGCAAATGGGCAACCTTTGTGAGAACATAACAGAATATGATAACAAGGGACCTTGTCAATCTTGAGAGAGAGGACGAGAGACTTGTCAAACATTTCTTTAAAGAATTATTTAATTTTCTGTTTGAATATATAAAATAATGATCGTGCTTATTTTTTATGCATTCATAGAAATTATTGATATTATAATAATAATAATTTTATTATTAATAATATTAAAATTATTATAAAATAATAAGAATTATCTAACAGATACATTATGGACGGAACTGGTATTGCGATACGGTAATATTATGAACAGCTAATAAGCGACTGACTTTGGGAATTCGTTTTATAGCTCGTGAAGCTTGTGACGAAACAATAGTTGGTTTGCATTTTGTCATCTTATCTAGCACGGATCCTGTTTTCAGATATTCATTCCAAACACATTGCATGTCGCATTTTGTCACAGTCTTGCTGAACTTTTCAAGTAATTCACGAGCTATTTCTGTTCAAGATTTTCCATTATTCCGTCGGATGAAGACTCCATTTCTTTGAAAGTATGTTAAATTTCTAGGGAGTATATTGCTCTATAAACCACGTATTTACGCAATACTTTACACATATCATTCGAAAATAGGTCATCAGAACTTACATTATTTAAATAATTTAACAATAACTGAATATTTAAACAACTATCTTTAACTAAGTCGAAATTTATATTTGAATTGGGGTGAACAGACCTTATACCAGGTTGAGTCAAAAGTTATTAGCGTTTTTTTAATAAATTGAAATTGTTTTACTGCTTCATTATTACTA
>JBBMKC010256424.1:0-10067 GCA_037834085.1 Bipalium vagum | reverse complement strand
ACATTCCATACTTCTGGATCGGAGAGCCTTCACGGAAACTCGTACCTTGGTCCACCATGTGCTTTGGGCATTGAGATTACTTTTGATATTATCGCTTAGCCATTTCAATGCCAAGTATAGGTCGACCGACTTTCTCTTTCCTACATTACTTTTTGAACTAGTACTAACCACTTTTAAAAATGGCCTTTTTTAATGCAAATCGTTCGTATCAGGGGTTGGAAAGATCATTGTCTCGACTAATGAAATGAATGATCTTTTATGAAATAATTCTTGAGTAGTCTTAGCCTTAGCAGCTGGCCCAGAGTCCTAGTAAAATGGCTAATGGTTATTTTGTCTGAAAATTTCCGAATCTAAACTTAAACTAACTTATGTTTAGTGTTTATATACTTTTCTTGTACATGTCCATCTACAGAGGCCCGTTTAATTTTGTGATATCTCGTTTTTATCAGACTTTGATATTTTTCCTTTCTGTCACGATGTCCGTTTATTGACGTTCTACATTTACATTTATTAATGGTTTGACAAACGTCTGTGGAACCTTGAAAAATTTTCAACATTTTAGAATGCCTTTCGGCTGTACAACTTTCGAGAAAGCAATAAACAAAGTTAGGTGATCTTTGATTCCGCATTCCATGTTCCATTTATAACTTATTTACAAAACCAAAGCTTTTTATTTTTGAGAAATACGGTCTTCCTCTGTAATGGAAAAGGATTAGCCCATTTCTTCCAACGAAAGCCAGACGCACGGGAGGAAGTGTCATTTTCATGTCAATAATTAATAGATAAATAACTGAGATGTCAAACAAAGACTTATCACTTTTGTTTCTTTCTTATTTGTTTTAATTTCAGACATTTACACAAAGACCTCCCCCTCTTTGACGAAGCTTCGAAATATTTCGTCAATGTTTCCGGAACCGAGTGGCATAAGGGTCGCTTCTCTGAAGATCAAATGCACAAGGTTGAATTTTGGAGAAACCTTAATAAGAATGGACTGTCAACCGACCAATCCTCTGATGGATGATAACCATTGTGAATGTTTAGTTTTCATGAATGAACTTTTGGTGATCGCAGTAATAATAAAAATAAATGTGAATCTTTAAAGTCTGGAACACGTTGACAATTAAGAAACAAATGTACAACCTCATATCAAGTTTTGCTATTTTTTATTATTGTGGGGGATAATGAAAACAGAGCGCTAAGTACCTAAGTAACTAGGCAACCATATGATTATTTTTTGCATTTCGAAAGTCATCGAAATTGATATGATGGTTCGAGGATGTTTCGATTTTCCTCATTCTTGTATTTTTGTCTTTCTGCAAATTAAAGATTTCTAGCTGAAGAGGTGGACTGAACAACATAGAGAGAAATATATAACTGGGTAGCATGGCCATGGATGTGTTAGCAATAAAAATTTGTATATAATAGATGGTCATTACTAATATATTATGTAAAAAATTATGGGTCCCCTTTAACTACACTATTACTTATTCAATTTTTATAAAATTATCATTGTTTCTGCTTATTTAAAGTACTGTTCAAGCGCAATTGGTTGACTTTTATTATTATGACAACGATTTGTAAATAAAAAAGACTTTTATACAATACTGTCTGTCTCCTTTGTAGTTGACGTAGTATACCTATCATTATATTTTCATAAAAGATTTTTGATATGGGTAAAAATGAAACTGATCAGGCCTCAAATTTTCGTACAATTTTATTTAAAGATTTAAATATCTTTGTGATCATTAAAATTTGTCAAAATCAATACTTAAAATTAAATCCAATATCGCATTACATTAATGATGACATAGAAGACCTGAAAGAAAGAACATAGAAATAGTAAAAGGAATTTTAATTTTTAATAAAAGACAGAAATGGGAAACAATATTCAAATTATAAATATTATATATTACTATTATAATATTATAATATAATAAAAGATTTTCCTCTTAATTTTCGATCAAACGCTTAATAAATTTTATTAATGCCTTTTTCAATATTTTTTAAGGATTAAATTTCGTTTGACCTTCTTTTGTTTTAACAGATTAATTATAATAAATTTACGCTGTATAAAAATAAATTTTAAAACCTTTTATTTTGATATTAAATAAAAATTTTTATCTAAATAATTTATAAACAAGGTTACAGTCCTTTGGAGTGATACAAGTAATTTTGGTCCACATTTTGTGATTAGGATTTGCATAAAATATTTTTATCCACCAGTAATTTTAATATTCTCCTACCATAATATATATTGATTATAAATTGTCATCTTTGTTACAATCAATAATTATAGCTCTGAGGAAGACTGTTAACATTCTCATTAACAAATTTATTGAAATTTATTAGAGTTTGAAAATTCATGTTCCCAAAAAATTTTAAATTGCTTTCTTAAACAAAATGGAATAACAACAATTTTAATGAACTACTTCCAAATACCACACACAGATTTTTTTGGATTCAACTTAACGTAAAATATAAATTA
The DNA here is from genome assembly GCA_037834085.1 of Bipalium vagum. Classification (NCBI taxonomy): domain Eukaryota; kingdom Metazoa; phylum Platyhelminthes; order Tricladida; family Geoplanidae; genus Bipalium; species Bipalium vagum. Next base: position 7,582 of record JBBMKC010256424.1, on the reverse strand, counting down.
ATTAATTAAAAAATTAACAATAATTAATTTTTTTTAATTACATTGTTTTGAATTTAATTATCAGCATTCAAAGTTTTCCTATAGGTCATCAGTTCTTTCTGAGGTTCTTCCAAAATTCAAACTTGCTCATTTGATCTTCAGAAAAATGACCGTTATGCCAATCGGTTCCGAAAACATCAACAAAAGATTTCGAAGCTTCATCAAAGTAGGGGAAGTCTTTCTCAAAATGACTGAAAGTAAAACAAAATAAATAATTAATGAAACAAAGTTTAAAAATCTCTGAATCAAAGAGGTTCAATGAAAACTCTTGTCACTGTTCAGCCGTTTAAAATTGGAAATCGTGGAAAAATTAATTTGGTTGAACTTCGATATAACTGCATTTCTTTTGTCAAGGTTATTTAATATTTGTTATGTTATACATTTTTTAGAATCCAGACTTACAGAGTGAATTTTTATTTTTGGAGAGTTTATGGGAGCACAATGACTTTAATCTCAAATACGTTCGTTAAATTTAAATAATATACTATATAGCTGAAAAGTAAAGCAAAAAATAATATTACTTTGAGATTAAATTAGTCATTTAAAACAAAAGAAATATGCTGCAACTATGTCGATTGAGATCCTCCTAAAGTCTCATAAAAACACAATTTTCCAGTATTCCACAACCCATAAAGTTTGTGATACTTAAAAATCAATATGTTACAAGAAAGAAATTTTATTAATAGGTGTAACTAAATAAAATTATTGGTATAATTAGTTCTTCTGAGAAGGAACCATGTAATCTAGTATTTGTGACTTCATCACATTTCATATAAGAAAAAAGAATCGCTCTCGAAGCATGTTTCCTTTCTCCATGCATATCGGATGTACTTGGTGACGCACTAACAATGTTTCATTTTATTCAGATGGTTGTGATTGTTTACATCAAACAAGGCAATCATGTTTCGACATTAAAAACTGGAACCGATTTAATTAACAAGTGTAGTTTCCTACCAATAATTCCCGATGGTCTTGCAGAAAGTTGCGTATCTTCAAGGTGAACAAGTTTCAATCTTTTTTCATCCAAACGGAACATATACAAATAATCAAAAAGATTAAAAGAAATTTCAAAGGAATCCATCAGGCTTGGTATAATTGGAATTGGTGTCGAACATGCATAACATATTTACCTTCATATTATGACGTGAATTAATACGAAAGATGTGGTTCAATTGAAGCTCTATATATGTAATTTATTTTGGGTTGAACAGAAAGGTCGTTCGTTTTATTAACAGTGAAATTCAACTTAATATTTTGAACTGAATATTTCTGATAATTCAGTAATGTTTTTGTAACGACATTTTGTTTTATTAAATAGGAAGTGCATGATATTTTGAAATGTGCAGGTAATCACATTATTTAGGTAGCAAGCCTTAAAATGTCTCATAATGACCAGCATATTGACCATGTCATTCTCTTTTATTTTCATAAAGGGAAAAACGCTACCAAAGCATATAAGATATGTTCAGTGTATAACGAAAATATAATAACCGCTCGCGCTTGTCAAAAGTGGTTCACAAAATTTAACGAGTGAGATTTCTCTCTGAAAGATTCAAGTCACTTAGGGAAAACTGAACTACATCTGCCGTTATGACACTGTGATACCTCTGACAGAAAAGAAAGCTTCTCACAAACAATGAAACTATCAACACTGCTAGTTAATGTCATCAACTAGACGAACTAAATGATACATTCCATAAAAACGTCCAGAATTAGATAATCGAAAAGGAATAATATATCACAATGATAACTCTAAACTTCACAAAGCAAAGAGTGTGCTAAGAAAATGTTCACAGTTTGGATAAGAAGTTTCACTTCATCTGGCTTATTTCTCTTCAGCTTACCATCTCTTCCATTCATTGCAAAATATTTGGGATGGAAGATATCAAATTTCACCTGGACAAGTATTCCAGTTATCAGCCAACACAATTGTTTTCTGACGGTATCATGAAGCTACCCTAAGAATGGGTCAGATAATCGATCATAATGGTGTATATATTGTTTAATAAATTTATTTATCTTACAAGATTTCTTTAAAATGTTTACCAAAAAAATCAACGATTTTTCTATTCAACCCAATACAAACATAACAATTTTTTTCATTACGGTAACATAGAAATTTGAAATTAATTAAATTAAATAAAAATAAATAATAAAAATACCCTGTTTTTAAGAATTCTCCGAAACGATTCATCGTATATTCAGAAATCTCATTATATTCCTTCAGAAGAGGATTTCGAAGAGTGATTCCAAAGAGAAACGGTATTTCTGAACCATGAGGGGCACCTCTTCCTTCACCAAGAAACGAAAATGGGACGAAGTTTCTGTGCCACAAATAATACACTTGGCTATTCAACCTGCTCACGGCCATCGCAAACTCAATGGAATCACAGTTGAAGTGTTGATCAGACACGATCTTGTCCATAGTGTGGGTCGACAAGGTCCTCTCTTCAATATTGTATTCCTCTTTGATTTTATCCTTTACGGAATCCAAACATTTGATGGGGAAATTTGGATAATATTCAAAACATTTATCAAAATGTTTTATGTCCATCATTTGATTCCCTCCGTTTCATCCCTGACATAAAATATAAAATCATGCTCCCTTCATTTTCTGAAGTTAAAATTATGGTGGGACACTTCTTTAATTTTCCGTCAGCCATAAGAGTTCTGGGTGGATATTTGATTAATTCGCCGTCTAAGTAAGGAGACCACGCTACTTGAAAAAATCCATTGACAATTTCAGTATCAATCAAGAACTCTTTGAAATCCACTTTCTGAAGAAAGTTAATAATCTCTTCCTTCTTTTCCTGTGACAAGCTTTGGTCATATCTAAAAGGATATTTGAACTTTTCCAGTACTTTATTGATAGTCAAAACACTTCGTCGAACTATCTCCTCTTTCGACCGAAGACCCCAATCGGAGAAACAAACTCCGCTCTCACTTACTGCTTTATGAAAGTGAGGCCAGCTCTCCTCGATTATCATGTGTAAAGTCACCGAAAAGCCTCCGGCACTGCATCCAAAAATGGTAATATTTTCCGGATCACCATTAAAAACAGATATGTTATCATGGATCCACTTTAGAGCCAGAACCTGGTCCCATATTCCAAGATTTCCGTTCATTTCCATCTCACCTAAGCACAGAAAGCCCAGTGCCCCTACCCTGTAATTAAAACTCACAACGATTATGTCTTCATGAGATGCTAACACATCCCCTTGATACAAATCAATACTCGAACTACCACAAACAAATCCACCTCCATATATCCATACTGACACTGGTCGTTTCTGTTTCCCCTCCAAAATATTCAATGGACACCAGATATTAACATAAAGACAATCTTCGTCTTGTTTCTCTTTTGGAGTCCATGACTTGAAATCCTCAAGTTCGAAAATTGACTTAGCATTTTCACAAATAAAGGAATTTACAAAAGGAGGACAAGTTTCTAAATGCAGTTTGTTGATGACCTCATCAGAAAAGGTATCACAGGGTTGAGGTTTTTTGAATCTCAATTCGTTGACGGGAGGTTTGCAGTATGGTATGGAAAGGAATTCCACAACTTGTTTTCCTAAGACATCTTTCACTTGACCTTTAACAAAACCGTTTGCAACCTTCAAAGTTTTCATATTGCGTATATTTAACAATGATGTTTATGGCTAGACACCGATAATGTTACTCCTGATAGCCAGTACACTTATAAACCATTTGTGAATATTGTTCTGAACTCTGCACAAAGTACAACAGCCTACACGTCACTTGTGATCCACGTCTGTTTGCACGAAGGTTTCATAAATACCTACATTATTCTTTAGCCTTTGTGGTTCTGACATACGGTGAGATAAATAACAACTTGAAAGATCTTTTCATAAACATATTCTTACATTCGTTCACTTAAAAATGACAGAATTGTTAAGGTTAGTTTCATTATTAAACATAAAATATTTTGTTGATTTACGAAAGATTATAAATATTTACCATGGTATCCTTCTAAATATTTACTGTCATATTTAATGAGTGAACATTGTTTATCCTTACCTTCACCATAGCACATTTCAAACTTAGTATGAAATAGTCCGAAAAGGTTAACATTAAAATTAAATCATATTGGTACACGTGAATAAGTATAAAAAAGAAAGTTCCTCTCCCTTAGTCTTAACAAACTGCAAATTCAGATATATTCAGTAAGACGGCTAATTTTACTTCTTGATTTTGTTGCGATTTAAACAAATTGAGACAAAATCAATAAATTAATATTAATACAGATGAAAAGTCTTTTACATCAAAATAAAAACAACTTCTTTGACAATTTTTCACAAAATCTTTTTAAGTAATCACCCTAAGTCTCAATACAGCGATCCATTAAAAATAAAATAAATTTCCGATAATTAAAAATATAACCCATTTTAGTTGGATAATAAAATAATCATTTGTTGAAAAATATAATGAAAATAAATTAAAATTAAATATGAAGAAGAAAATACTCAAAAATCGGATCAATAGTTTTCGAAACTATTTTCAAAAGAAATAAAAAAGAAAATAAAATTAATAAATTTGATGGAATCATACTTTTAAATCATAAAGATTTTGAAAAAGAAGGAAGGCGTATATATTGGAAGAAATTATATATCATATAGAAATACTTTAAATAGATTTGAAATATAATCTTGTAAAATTTCATAAAAAATAAATGAAATATAAAAGTCACATTGTCAAAAATATTTATTTTAAAGATTAATGAATTTAAGAAACGATTTATTTGCTAAAAAATCGATCATGATAATCTTGATTATTTAATTTTGATAATATTATATAAACTTAAAAATATTATTAAGTCTCAGAATGATGATAAAAATTATGAAAAATATTTTATTTAAGGATTTTTAACTTGAATTTCGTTTTATGAGAACTTTGTTTGAACTCCTTTTATTAAAGTTCTTTAAGCTTGTTTAAAATAACTTTACTCTTTAGGTTTTTAAAAAATTTTTCTATAAATTCATTATTAAGCTTCTTGGCTTGTTTAATTTCTTATTTAGATAACATTTTATCTTCTAAAGCGAAATTAATATTATTTAATAGTAATAGTTTCTGAAATAAATACATCTATTGTTCGTTATAAAAGTAATTCCACCATCAATTTTAATTAATGATCTAATTCCAAAAACAGATAGTTTTGTCACTAAAGCAGTTACAAAACTTATAATTCTCCAAATTATTAAAAACGTAACTTTATAGATGAATTTATTTTAGTATATTTTAATTTTACTTTTTTATATTGTATTAATATATCTTCTAAAACTCTTTCTCATTCATAAAATTTTTTATTGGTCTGTTGTAATATTTTTTCTTCATTAATATCTTCTTAAAAATCAGTTTTTCTTTAATGTCAATTTCATTCATTGGTATTTTACATTATAAGAAAAATTTAGGTAATATTTTCTCATAAAAGCTCAATTCTTCACTTATACCACAGTATATAAAACGTATATAAATAATTTTTAACGTGTTCTAATAATATATTTATATTTAATGAAAATTTTAAATATTTTAAATTATTCAGAAAATAAAAATGTTCAAAAATATATTACAAACAGTACACTCTGATAATGAAAAATCCTTTAACAAAATGTATAATAAAATGGGTGGCCAGTTAAAATGACTCCCTATATGGTCTTTCCTGATACCTTTCGTTTTTTTACATTAATCTATCATTTTGCCCGATAAGAATCTACATTCTCTGTATGTGGTTTAGCTGTACTTCCAAATGAATAACAAATCAAAAGTCATATCCCTTTTACTTATTTTTTCGATAATCCATCAAAAATAATTCTGGTACCAGCGAGATGTAAACTTTCAATTATTGGTAATAAAATACCTGCATTACCTTTTCCACATACTTCATATTTCCAAATGTAGGTTTATAGCTTGAGTCCACAATTCCAAACAACCATCTTTCATTTTCCGGAGCTCTACCCATTTGATATTTTGCTTTATATCAAAATAGAAATTCATCAACCTGACATATGATTCCGTTTTCACTTAACTTTATAGGATTATTAACAAAGTAATTATCACATATATCTTTAAGAAATGCATATATTTTAACCAGAGTTGGGCCTGAAAGTTCAGTTTCATCACAAACTGTTTTTTCTGAACAATAATAGATCACAAATTTCATCACGATAGAAAAAAATACTATATCGGTTACTGACAGAAATACTATATAGGGTGGCCCATGTATAGATAACGCGCAGTCAAACCTTAACATTTGGTAAACCAACAAACATAAACATAAGTAAACTTTTAGAACGAAAAACATTTATATTCAAGAAGATTTTTATACAAAATTTAAAGAGAAAGTGGTCCTTTCGGAACAAGTTCGTAATTTTTGTCGAAAGTGTTTAAACAAGGTTTTTCCAGACTCAGCTGTAATTTCCTTAGAGATGCGTGTCCAGATTCGTTTTATTTATGGTATACTGTCAACTGGTTTATTCAGCATTTGATATCTGTGCTATCAAAAAGCCCAAAAGTTTTCAATTGGGCGTACCTGTGGCACATTCGGCGGGTTCTGTTCTTTAGAATTAAAGTTGACGCCCTCTTCCCTGAGTTTGGCCGTCATAATGTTACAATAATGCGATGTTGCCAGATCAGGCGAGAATAAAAACATCCAACTTTTGTAAAAACGTCAAAACACGCTTTTCAATACATTCTTTTAGACAATTTCACCATTAACAGTAACATTAGTGACAAACAGCTCTGAAACAGATCCATCTTCTGCCAATGCTTGCCAGATCATAGACCTTTTCATATTTACCGGTTTGAACTACACGCTTTTCAACTGATGTCTCTGCTTCATCATCCGACAAATAATATTGGTTACCAGGCACTTGCGTTGGATCTAGTGGCACATATGTTTCTTCATCCAAAACAAAGAAGTAATTCATGACACTTGGAAGTCCATCCTTGTAAAACTTAGCTGACCACTTAATTTTACGCTGTATCTGACCTTTATTATACAGAGGCTTCCTCTGCTTCTTTCTGCTACGCAATCCAACCGCTTCTTTCACTCTCTGATAGGTACTACGACTCAGATGCAACTGCTTTAATGGCACGCGCTCTGACAGTGATCTGTTGTTTTTCGAGTACACCAATACTTTTCTTTGGGTTCTGGGAGTGTTTACAACTGGTTTACGACCTGACGAAATATTATTTAGCCACATAAGAAATAGTAATCGTAAATTAAGAAGTTACACCAGATTTTGAATTTTTGCTTGTAGGAAAACATTATAGGAAAATTTATAAAAATGGACAAGAAGAAATAATATACTAAAATTTTTTTTATTTTTGATAAATTCAACCATTTTTTCAATGTTCTTTTCCGATAATCCAGTTTTTGGTCGGCCTGGTCTTTCGTCGTCATTCATGGTCTCCCTACCTGATTAGAATCGTTTGAACAACTCGTATAAAATGCCGTCCATATGTTTTGGGCCACCCTGTAAATATCGAAATAATTGTAGATTACGAATTATATTAAAAGTTTTAT
>JBBMKC010256402.1:0-10069 GCA_037834085.1 Bipalium vagum | reverse complement strand
ATAATAATAATAATAATAATAATAATAATAATAATAATAATAATAATAATAATAATAATAAAATAATAATAATAAAACTATAGTTTTGTGTTATGTTCTGAACAAAATTGTTTCATAGTAAAACTGACAGTTCATTTATATATTTTAATATGATCTCCAAACTTGATAACACAGTTGATCTGATCGAGAATTCCAAGTAATATTATTAACAGTGGAAAATAAAATAAAATATTCCACAGTAATGATTCTCTTTTGACTACTGTAATTTGCACGAAATGACGACGCAAATCTAATTTACATCATTGTTAATTGTCTTTAATTGATATTTCACCAACATAGCTTTGAAGAATATTAGAAATAATAAAGGAAAAAAATAATATAATTATATCTGGGGTGCGTCTCACGTTATAAAGTTCAAAGACTGAACAAGGATAACATGGATAATGAACGATGGGTGAATGAATTTCATTGATAAAGCTCATTTTATCTTGAAAAATGATCTTTAGAAATAAGAGATTTATTTATTAGAAAAATGAAAATCACGTATCAATATACGAGGTATGAAAATCTCAACCAAAAATGGTCATAGTAAATAAAAAAATTCAAATGTGGTGTGCCCAATAAGTAGTGAGTCTAATGTAGAAAGGTTAATGTAAATTAAAAAATATTATAATTATATAAAGTAAATATATATACAGGAAAATGTAAGATATTTGTTTTAATATATTATTTTGTTTATCAGGTAAATCGAATTTTTTTAAAAATGCCTTTGGAAAATGTGCCATAACAGAGCTTCATCCCTCTCTTCTATTTGAATAAAAAAAGTCGAGAAGAAATTACATAAAGTATAAGCTAAAATAACAATTATTAAGAAGAATATATTCTACAAAGCCAGATTTTTTACGTAGACAGAGGAAAAGTCGTTGATTCTATAGGTTTTTAATTATTCTTATAAAAAAAAAAATAATAATTACAACTATAAAAATAATAATTTTATTTTTAATCATGTAATCTATTCTCATTAGTGAATAAACAAATATATTAAAACAATGATCAGGTTTTGATATACGCGAAAGAAAATTATCAATTTATTATTAAAAATAATTATCTATGGATCACATTATACACATTTTGATCTTGTGAAGAAGAATTTGAACTTTTCTAAATTAAATCTAATGAGACTTTCATAAGCCGATTCATTATTATATAAATAATGATGTTTCCTTTACTACAAGACTCCAGAGTCATTTTAATTGACAATTGATCAGCTTGCTGGAAATATTATATTTAATTTTGTCTCACTGGAAGGAAACAGATTTTATTTTTATTAATTACAACATGCATATATATTATTTACGTAACAGTTTATTTTTCGAAAATTTTGTTTTCAGATATAGAAATTAAAGTAGAATTTTCTCTTATTGCCTACAAGAGCTTCACAGAAAAGCAAAAATAATCTTCCTTTAGGTGTAAGATTAAAAAAAGGAAAATAAGTTTCACTGAGAAATCCTGAATTGTTGCAGTATGTAGATTGAATGAGTTGCTGACCCGAGTTGGTCAAGGTAACGTTAAGTTCTCATTATCCTTTATTGCAAACAACAGTTACCACTACGAAAGTTGGGGAGCCATCACAAAATTCGCAGACAATATGACTCATCCTACGAGCGGCATTACTAATTCTGGCCCATGTTCCAGAAACATGAGCGAGTTTAAAACTATTAAGGTAAATAAAAGGAGGATCTTAATATTTAAAGAAATTAATTTTTTAAATTATAGCCAATAAAAGAGTAAAAAATATTGAAAAAATAATTATATGATTATACCCCTTCATAATTAAACAGTGCTTAAAAAGTAATTACCAGATTTTAAAACCCACAAACTTTTATTTTATAATTTTTTCTGGATAATTTCCTTTTTACAAAAATAGAATTTCAAAAGTTTTATTCAATTGTTCTTTTAATATGTTAAATCTAAGATTTCATTGCAGTACGAATGTTGGGTGATCTTTTAAATCCTAAATCTCACCGTATCCTACAACTTCCTTTCAGGACAATATCAAAAATATTTTTTAACATGGTAGCCAATTACTCCGTCCAGGTTAGACAATTTTGAGCACCACATTTCTCTAAAGATATATTGAAAGATGTGGTCCAGTCAATTGAGCTGCGAGAGCAACAGACTTATCACCAATGAATTTTTTTCCTTTTAGATACCTAAAGACAAAGCTTCAAAACCAGAGTATTTTTTGAAGAAGAGGCAGCTAAAGTATTACTCGAAAATGACAAAATTTCTTTTTTATTTCAATTAAGCAACCAATTACAATTAAAAACAAGCATAATTTTAAATTTTTTTGATAATAGAAAGACGTGGACATGAAATTCACCCAGACAAATTTTGCTACATCTGTGCGCATTTATTTGAGTCGAGGCGAAAATTCAACAAGGTATTATTAGAAATCTTTTGGAATTATTTCAAGACTGGTTGTTATGATATTGACAAGGAATTCAAGCCATCATTTTTTACGCAGCATGCCACATGATACATATTATATTATATAATATTAAAACATATATATAATAAATATATATATAATATTAAAATAAAATTTCAATCTAAAGTTTATTTTTTCTCCTTCATTGTTAACAGATGATTATTACAATTAATATAATTAAAATTAAATTCATAAATATTTCATTGGCTACGATTATCAGATCATTAAATGTAGAATGAAACAAGTGTAGAATTTGAAGCCCAGTGCTATTTCGTAGCTTACAGGGGGCAAGGGAAGACAAGGCAATGCAAGGGAGTGTCAATACCTCTTTGCGGACAGTCCAACTTTTCTGAAACCCATCAACTTGCCACAGTTTCAGTCAATCATTTTATTATTAAAGCTGGATCTGCAAAATTGAAATCTCACTGCTTACTTTATTCACAAAGAGAAAAACAATGAATTAATGATTACTCAATTTTGCTAATTAAAATTGAATAATTATTATTGAAAAAATTATAATAAAATTTGACGAATGAATTTTATTTAAAATATTTATTTATATACATTATATTAATAAAATTAAATGGCCATCAGTGGACATGGTTCAGATTTTATTTAGTAAAATATTCTTCATTTTGTTATCATATCTTTTAAAGTAATAATCTCACCGTGTTAAAGCTTGTGCATTTCCTAATCTGAAAAGTGAACTGTAATTTTTGCAGTTAACTTTTAGTCAAATTTTATTACACTATGAAGAGAGTTCTGCAGTGAACTCAATAAATAAGAGTCCAGCTATGCAAGACCAATGTGTATTAAATCTCACAAATTTTATTTTGCGAATTCTGCTTCGCAATGATAAGAAGGGCCGACATCGCTATGAACGCTTGCCCGCTGCAAACCAGTGGTAACTTTTCTGACCCTTTTGCTTCAAACTGTGAATGTGCATCAAAAGGATCGATACTCTGCGCTTCCACGGTGTGTATTCGTACTGAAAATCAAAATCGAGTGAGCTTTTCCCCTTTTAGTCAACACCAGGTTTGAGTCCTGATTGAGTTCACCTTTGGATATCTGGGTTACCATTTGACAGATGTACCGCCACAGTCAAACTCCCCGCCTGACACTGTCTTAGAACAATCCAAGAGCACCCGAAGGTTACCCTTTTATCGTCACAATCGAAGACCGAAGTATAATTATTGCATTACTGAGTAAGTAAAGAAACAATCAGAGATGTAACCAACAATCAAAGATGTATGTGGTATTATATTTATTTGTAAAATCAAACATCACTAAATAGTTAATGACACGTGAGTTTGTTTAAATTGTTTAATTTCTATTATGGAATTAAGTTCCACATAGGTTGAGAGAAGCAGATATTAAAAGAGGAAATACAATTTGTGATGTTCTCCTTCAGAGACAGGAAAGAAAAATATTTTAACATAGAATTGGTAAGGCAGAGGAAAGATGGATTCATTATCACAATCATACATGCAAAGGATCTTTACATCCACTTTTTGATGCCTCCAAGATACTCCCAGTTTTAAGAAATTACTAAGATATTGTGTTGATCTTTGGTCTACGTGGTGGGTCAGTATGTATATGTTGAATTCATAATCTTTGAATTCTTATGGTTGAGTTATAATTATATTTATATTTCAATTCAACGATTTTGGCTCGCTCTTCAACGTCAATTCTGTCACTGCCCGAGGGCTTTTGAGACACTGATATTTATATCATCGCGAAAAGATACCCTTCCTTGAATCAACTGAAACCTTATGGAACCTTTCCTAAAGAGGATTGCTATTATAATAATCACTCTAGTTTTGTAAAAATAAAAAAATAATACGATTGTCATTTGATTTTCATTTTTGATTCTTTATTCGATTAAAAATCATTTTTCAATAACGCATAAAACCTTCTACCGTTAAGGTCTTAACCTGCTCCACTTTTATTTAAGAGACTTAACAATACCACATGTCAACCAACTTGTGGCGATAGTTCTGCTTAACAAAGAAAATATTCAAAGAAGTTTACACTTTTAAGAAAAGTAATGAAAACAAACTAAATGTATTAAAGATCCTTTGTAATTTTTTTGTTTAAGTCTTGTATTTTTTGTTAATGATATTAATTAATTTTATATGACTACCATTCCTTATTAAAATAAATAATTTTAACATAATAAATATTTTATATTTTTGGTATCTTAATTCTAATTATCTTGAGATTGTCAATTATAACCATTGTCAGTCAGAATTTACATATTATTATCAACAATAAGATAAATTGAGTGAAAAATCAATTTGAAATGAATTATTATTATTATTATTATTATTATTATTATTATTATTATTATTATTATTATTGTTATTATTATTATTACTATTAATGTCACCATTATTAAAATTTTAGGTAAATATTTACCACTTCCTTAATTAACTATAAAGTGTTTCTAAATTTTTTCATATAATTAATTTTAATCTTTTTTATTATATTTTATATTTCTGAAATTCTCCTGAGTTACTGAAGTGACTAAATAATAAGTAAGAGACATATTTTGAAAACCATAAAAGGCTAAGTCACCTAGAGAAAATTACAAATCCACTGTTTTTCCAGAAACAATTGCCTAGCACCAAAGCTTTTTAAAGAATATTTTGAATTTATTTTTGTAGCAAATTAGGTGATGGTAATCACAATGTGACCAGTTTTAATTAATCTTTCTGAATTATATGGCCTTAAGAAATATCTTCATAAGTAAGTGTTCATTTCATACATTAATATATTTTCATATATTTGACATAATCATTTTTCTATATATCCACCTTCGTCCATCGATTTACTAATGAATAGAGATCATTTTCAAAGAAAGACAAATATCATGTCTTTGTCCAATTAAAGATAGCAAACCTGCAGCACAGGAGCCATTGATCCATTTTAAGAGTATCAGCGTCTACGTAGCTTATTCTTTCTTTCATTAATAAATTGGGGATCATTCATTGCTAAAATTAGTTCTGGCTTTATGAATGAATTTAAAACTAAAGATTCCCAATACTTCTCGAAAAACGCCTTTGTATAAAGAAAAGGTCTTATCGAAGAAATCACTCCATCAACTGTTTTCCAAATTAACTGCAAAAGTATCATAAATGGATTGATGCCATATCTGAGATCCTTATGTGTGGACTATTATTTGGAGTCGATGATTTCTGGAGTACTAAGTACATACTAAACATAAAACAATTTCGATGAGATGCTTTTGAATGAAATATTTTCTGGCGCTTTTCTTCCTGAAAAATCAACTCATGTGACCCACATATGATGTATAAAAAGCATAAAGACTGAACAAGCCCTTATCCTCTGTTAACATATCCTGCAAAAAACCCCGTTCATGGGCCAGATTTACTTAACACGTTTGAATTTCCTTTTCTTGCATATCTACTGTCAAAAAATGTTTAACGATTCGAATGCATAACTTTGTAATTTCAATGCTCTCCAGCATTTTTTGTACAGTCTTCTTCCTTAAATTATGTCTAATAGATGTTCTCTCTGGGTAATCAATCTTTTTTCTCTTACAATAATTTTTCGAATTTCTTCTCATTAATTTCGTGTGGTCGTGTACTATTCCTTTCAAAAATTTCTTTGATTAAATTATAAATATTTGCCTTGTGTGAAGCTTTATTTTCACATGCTCATGTAGCTGACGAATAATGTACATCTTTTGTGCTCCTCAGAAGCAAAAAAAACAATGATAAACTTACTGGTACAGCTTTTAAGAAACAATATTATTAAACTGCTATTATTTAAAACAGATTCTATAATGTTTGCTTATGTACATTGACTGTTTATGTAGAAGGACTTTTTCATCTTATTTCTGTACGAGTCTAAGGAATTTTTAACCAATCGCTTACTTCACCAGGATTAACTGGAAAATATTTCGTATTTTTAATTAAAAGTGAGTTAACGCCTGTCTTTCGAAGAACATTTCAAGTGTTTTTGCAATATCAATTTTTAGAGCTTTCAAAGTGTAACAAGGCAGTGGAGAGTCATTCAAATAGATAAACAATAAAATCAATTGTGTAAAAGTTCATGGAATCAATATAAAAAACTCCGTCTCCCTGATTCTGTTGAGTCCTTATGACCCTCAACATTTATTACAGTTCCGTCCAAAATATTAAAATACAACAGTGCTCACGATGCCATAAAAGAACCATTCATAATATCAGAGAGAGGTAGTATTTGAGTAGATTTAAACAAACAAAATCTATTTTTGTTTTAATTAAATGATTTCTAGGATTTTTATTAATTATACTCTTTATTTATAGTACATAATGAAATATTTCCATAATTAAAATCAAAAAAATCTAATAATGGAAAAAAGAGGAACTTGACTCCGATTTATTAACAATTAAATTAATAATCGATTGGATATTAAAATATTTTAATTAATTATATTAATATTGAATTATACCAGACAGAATATTTTAAAAATTCTGAGTATGATTAACTGAAAAATTTTCAATATATAATAATTAAATAACGTACGGACCCCAGTCGATATATTGATTTATCAAGGAAAATCTTTTTAGATAACCACAAAACAATAATGTCTAATTTGGAACTAATATTTCAAGTCCAGAAGACTTAAACGAAATTGAGAGTTCTCCATACATTTACTTAGAAAACAATAAATAAAATAATAAAAGAATTTGTTTGTTCAAGAACAAAGAGGAAGGGATAATCATTTGCAATGGAAACGGATTAATTCGAGACTCACAATTATCAAGTCTAACAGTGTTCAATAAATGGGGTGATACGCAGAATTTCATTTATTATTAATAATAATAATAATAATAATAATATTATTATTATATTTCCCTCTTGTGTGGCCACGGAATCTTTTTACATTTAACGATTTAATTCATTTTCTCTCAAAATGTATATTTCGTTTTTTGCATTAGACTAATAAATTATTCAAGTCTGTGTCAGTAATTACTTTCGAACTGGCTTTGAAGCGTGATCATTAATTGCAAATTATAAATATTTGTTTCATTATTATTGTTGTTGAAAAATTTATAAAATTTTAATAAAAATAGAAACCATAATAATAAAAAAAATAATAAAAATAATAGGTAAATCTTCTTTTAATTGCATAATAAAAAAAATAATTGGATTTCAAAACTATTTATTTTATATTCAAACAAACAGACATTCTTACATATATTGTGATCTTTGTTTGATCTTTATGAACTCTCAAAACGAAGTGAAACATTAAAAGTGAAATTTTCAGAAAAAAGAAATTATAATGGTAGTGAATATTTTAAGAATGAAACCAATTCGAAGTGCTTGCCGAATGAAGTCTCACAATGTAATGTGCCTTGGTTGGGGCATTAGTTCAATTGACTTACACCTGATGCTATTAAGCAGTATATCTCCGTGAACTTTTATCTTTTAATACCTTCATTGGTTGCAAAGAATCAGTGTTTTTTGAGATGGAATTCATCAGGGAGCTTTTAAGATGGGTTAAAGTAAAAAAAATCATTATTGCTCTTAATCTTAGGATAAAAGGAATATACCAATCTCGTATATTCTTTTTAGTATTTATGTTTTCCAGACTAAAATTAATAAATGCAAACTCACTCCATAAATCCTTCTGATTTCAGTAAACCTTATTAAGTTGAGTAAACCCCAATATCGATATTTTTAACCTCTTTTCTTATCAATTTTTAGGAACTTAACAATACCATCGTAAATATTTCAACTTACAATTTGATCAATAAAGAGATATAAGTTTTAAATATGGAACAAATCATGAACATAAAGTTAGTACCAATCCCATTAATCTAAAAGCCAAAGTGAGAAACTTTGCCAAGATATGATAATAGATTTAGCAATGGATGAAAAAAATTGTAAAAAAAGATAAAATGAGAATATTAAAGAAAGCAACTGAGACAAACATTAAAAATAACTAATATTTGAATAAGAAAGATGAAGAAATAATGAAAAATTGTGTAAAACAGATCTAATTATCACAAAAATTGATAAAGGAAATGGATAAGTCATTCTAAACAAAAATCAATATTTAGAAAAAAATCAATAGCATACTCAATTGTGATAAATTTGAAAAATTAAAATCTGAAATCACCAGCATTCCCATTCCTATTAAAGACGATTGATATGTTACATTAATTATTTTACAAATACATAATTCATATAATCTCTATAATCCAAAAGCCAAAAAAATAAAACAATAATATTAATCTAATGAAATTTATACTATTGTATGAAACAAAAAGAAAATAATTTTAATATAATAATCAAAATCCATTATATTCATATTAAATTTTAAAAAAATTAGTGGTAATATTAAATTAAATTATATTTCATCTGAGTTAACAAAATAAAAATAAATAAATATTTCTACTGATCAATTAGCTCAAATTTTATAGAAATATTTTAGACAAAAAATATTATGAAGACATTCAGTTTTTTTCATATTTTGGATAATAAAAACTGTATATTTTTAACGAAATAAACTTTTATGAAAAACTGACAAAATGTAATATTGTGAAAATATAATATTATTTTTTTTTATTAATTTTTTAATAATTTTGATATATTTTATATTTTATGAAAAATAAGTTGCAGTTAAAATGTTAAAAAAAATATTTTTTACAGGTATAAGCTTGTAATTATTCCTATGGAATTATTATTTTTAAAATATTATATTTAAATAATTATATTTATATTAATACGTAAACTTAATAATTTTTTAATAGTAATATAAAAATTTATTACTTTTAAATATTTTAAAGAAATAAATATCTATATTATATTACATTATATTATATTATAATGGGTGTTCACTTTGGAATTATGTTATACCTACAATAAAAGTTAAATAATCGAGCCTTTCTCAAGTTAACTTTAACATCTCTCATCAGCAGTGAAAAGTACAGCAGTAAAATAGCTCTCATCACCAAGAACAAGACTGGGGTTTCCGTCACCGATTTATAAAACCTTTTATAGAGGAGACCGATCCGTAGCTTCTGAGAAACAATTTGCTTCTCAGTTGCTTGAGGCTTCTTTTGTTTCTTATAGGCTGAGATGCTCTTTTCCTTCAACATTTTATTAACGTAGACAAGAGAAATATTAAATTTTGTGGACATTTCTCTTAGAGACAGGTCTTTGTTTGCAGTTGCGTCATCAAATAATTTTTCTTCATTTACAGAGTCATTTTTTTAGCTTGCTTTCCTGAGCCGCTCCTTTTGAAAGTGTTACCTTTTTCTTTGTAGTTCTTGATGATGTTATAGACACTAGATTTAGGAATGTTAAGTTGGGCAAAATATTAACCGATGCTGTATGTCGAAGTGGGATAATCGAACATGTATTGTACGATTACTGATCTGCGATCCTCTTCTTTAAGATGTTGCATTAACTTTAGATTTGAAAAAAAATGCTACAAAGTGTATTAAATAAATCGATGCTTATTTATCAATATTACATAAACTTAACAACTAAACTCTACAAAGCTTTATAATCAAATGTAATTTTCGACTATTTCAAATTTCAAGTGAACACCCGTTATTA
>JBBMKC010256401.1:0-20285 GCA_037834085.1 Bipalium vagum | reverse complement strand
TTATTAATGATGCGGATATAAATGCAAAACAATTTATCAAAGCTGAAATTCGTTGGAAACTATACTCAATTATTAAAGAACTCCTACCGACACTGCCATAAACCATGTTAGTTATTGATATGACAGCCGTAGGTAATATAATAAAATGGATATTTTACTTTTCTATATTTAAAAGAATATATCAAAATTCTGTTATTTTTTTTATTTGCATAAATAATTTTTAAAACAAATTACTTTTTCTTAAGTTATCATCAATTTTACAAATATTTTGTCGATACAGCTCTTCCAAAATTGATTACTCTTACTTGATCTTTGATTATTCTAACTTGACATACAACCTGTCATACGACAATCTTTGTATTCTTTACTTTCATAAATCTTCGTAATGTTGATATTGATTCATTTGACTCTTGTAGAAAAAAAATATATTATTTTTCCTTTCGTTACGGAATACTTAAGTTTTAAGAATACTACGACTTTCCTTACTTTTGCATAAAATTCATTATAAGGAGTGATTCGAACAATTAGTTTGGTTGAATTTTTTTAAATATGGACCTCTCGCCTAAATTAACAATTATTAAATGTTTTTAATTTAAAGTTTTTAAAAATTATAATGTTACGTATTTTTTAATTTTTAAATAAATATTTAAAATAAATGTTGGTTAATTTTAAAAAAGTAAATAATTTATCTTTAATAAAAAGTGAGGTCTAAGTTTGAAAAGTTTGTTTGACTAATCGGACAAGAATATAACTTCAGTGAAAAGTCATTTTTTTCGATTTTTGATTGAGTTTTTCAGAAAAATACATTGTTTTTTATTTTTTTCTTTAAATCTTTATTTAAACCATTCAAATCATTTTAAAGTTTTGGATATTAAAATTAGATGGTAGATAGCAGAAGGCCTAGAAACAAAAAGGATAATACATCATTGATTAAAATATTTAAAAATTTCTCATCTTACTTTTTAAAAGTGACTTTTGCAAAGTGACTTTCCGAACAACCAAATAGCATTCATAATGAATGCAAATGTGTACCATCAGCGTTTCTGCCATTATTTAATGTAAATGACATTTCATCAAACATTTTTTAATGTTTTAAAGTGTTTTTTAAAATTCTTTATCTTATATTTTTCTTATTTTCTCTGAACTTTTCTTGTGTTACACACTTAATCCATCATTTTAAATTGTTTTAATCATTCTTAACAATTTGGTTAAGATTGAAAAAGATAAACAATAATTTATGATTTTCTGTGGTAGTGTTTTCCAAATAAAACCAAAAACTTCTGACTGAGAGGTTAATTATTAATAATTAAGGTATCATTTAAACCCTTTAGTGAATGTCAGATATTATATTAAAAAATTATTTTTTAATAAAATATTACCATATAATATTTTTTCCATTGTAAGTTATATGAAATATGCATTACATGTGCAAACCTATCACAAAACCAGTGTCCCTTAATAGTCAATTTTCGTTATTGGTATATGTTTTATGTAGCGGATAAATAATGTTTTCCTTTAATGTTTATGAAACAAATCACGAATAACGATGGGAAATTTAACAGGCTAGTACATTTTTAAAGAAAGACTCATAAATAATGTCATTAAACGATTTATATTAAGACAAATTCAAAAATATATAATTGTATATATTAATTGTTTTATGTAGAAATTTTCATTGACGTCTCAATTTATGTTGGTATCTAAGGCCTTCTTATCCATGCTGCATATATAATCATGTGATATAATTACGCATGATATTATACTAAAAATAGATATTCATATAATTTTTAAATCTAATTCCAAGCAATGAATACATGTAGGGTGTTTCACTAAGAGCTACTGGATGTTATTGTTGAAGAAAACATTTAAATTTTAAAAAATATCAAAAGCTTTATTTTATATAAAAAGCAACTCATTACAATTACATATGAAAGATAATATCGTTCAAATGACTGTCAACACTCTTCACAATATATTAATCTTTCTTCAAAATTCGTGATCGTTTTCAAATATAAATTTGGTCCAATTTCCCTAATTACATCTTGAATATTATATTTCAAACTATTTAGTGTTTTGTGGATTTGCTTTTTTGTTCTCAAAATATCATTATGTGGAACAAACATCTATTTATATACTAAGAATTATATATTTTGCTTATCAAAGTCTTTTTTATAGCGACTATTTAAAAAAACATAATCAATGAAAAAATGTACGAGCAACAATCCTGTATAATTTTAGAAGAGAAATTATCTCAGGAACAATATCGATTCGAAATGATATCTGTTCTTGTGGATAAAGCACCACATCAGTCTGTCATTTCTAGTTGGTACTGCGATTACCAACGTGGATGCTGTAGTCTGACCGACAAGCGGAGAATTGGTACAAGACGAACAGCAGTTACCCAGGAAAAAAAGTGATGCTTACTTTAGCACATTGTGGAAGATCGACTTGCAGCATATCGTGAGATGGAGTGCTCGCTGAGTATTTCAAAGACCTCGTTGCACAAGATCCTGCATGAAGACCTGAATGTGAGAAAGTTAGTTTCCCGTTGATCCCACATTTTCTGACTGATGAACAAAAAGTAGCTCGAGTCAACTGGTGCAGAAAAACATTAAATAGGTCCAAAAACGGAAGGTCAAAAAATGTGTTGACATATCATGGATTTATTTGTATGAGCCTGAAAATAAAAGTCAATCATGTGTTTGGGAGTTCAAATCTGAGGAGAATTCGACACGACTTACCTGTTCTCGTAATGCTTTACAACAATCTGTTTGCCAGAAATAATTGCAGTAGAACAAAAAAAACGAAGAGCAAACATAAAACGGAAAATCATTCTTCATCACAACAATGCTAGTTCACATACAGCTCTAGTAACAACAGATTTTTCATCATCTCAAAATTTAGAATTATTGGGTCATCCACCATATAGTCCCCATCTAAGTCCAGACGACTTTACCACATTTCCAAACATGAAGAATAAACTTCGTGGCCAACAGTTCAAGTCACCGAAAGAGGTAATCGACATATTCAAAATGGTCATTTTTGGTATTACAGCTGATGAGTTGAATAATTACTTTCACAATTGGTTTAAGCGCACAGAAAAGTGTGTAAATCTTTGTGGACAATATTTTGAAAACTGATATTTTGAATATTAAGTCTTTTTTGCGTTATTTTTATATCTCTATGCAAAACCTAAAAGAAAACCATCGTATGTAATTGATCAGAAAACTATAAAAAAGTTTTCTTTAATGCATGTATTTTTATACCTGAAATATGTTCAACTTACCTGGTGAAAATATTCAAACGTAACAAGTTCAGGAAAAAGAACATCGAAGGCCGAAAAGACTAATCGTATCACAGAAAAGAAAATTGCAGCTAAGTTATTTCGTAAAGACAATTACCAGTACACTTGAAAAGAAAAATGCTAGAATTCATCATTATCGTGGATTGAAATTACATCACTTGAAAAACTGTATCTCCCTCAAATTTCTCCATTTTAAAATCCTATCTAATATGTATTATCGGTTAGGAAGAATCTAGTTATTCGTGGAGGAGCAAAAAACGAACAGGTGCTAAATGGTTAATTTCGAGTAAGTTTAATCAAATTTTTGAAGTTTATTGTGGGCCTTTTTATAAGAAAATTTTTCCCTATCTTACTAAATGCTCCACCAGAAAAGTAATTAATGAATGAAAATTGTTATTGTTGTTTTTAAATAATTTTTTTTAATTATTTAATTGATTGACAAGTCTATGTAATAGGTTGACAACATTATTTAATTAATTGGAAAAATTATTTAATTGGTTGACAAAATTATTTAATATAACGAAAAATCCTATGATATTTATTTTAATTCTAGTAGTTGTCATTTTAAGACATTTTAATATTATGTGGAATATTTTGAGACATTCGAAAAATGACGGATTAGGTTGGCTGTGTTTCGATTAAATAAAATTAAATAAACTTGTTATCTGATCTCTGAAATTCACTTATCTATTAGCGAACATAACTATAACATTAGGAATCAGATTTTTTCTGAACTTGATTAAAATAGAATAATGACAATAGTCTTATAATATAGAGCTAACAATTAAACATAAACCATTAATAGTGATTCTATTTATTTAAAACTTTCAGTACACCTGCTAATTTTTTATTAATAGTTTCACGGAACATTGTAATTTGTGCCAGTTTTATCAGGTTTCAATATTAATTTTATCAAGTATATTTTATTATAAAAAATTATTGAATAATAAATTAATATACAATTGTTGGTGTACAATTGGTTTCCAATATTTCAGCCCAGTCTTAAATAATCATGAGAAATTTAAACCAAGATAAGTATAATGAAAAATATTTAAATTTACTTTTTTTCAATGAAAAGGGGAAATGTAGCTTAATTATTATTTGTTTAAATATCTTATTAATTATACAATACGTAATTAGGAAAAAGTTTGAAAAAGTAAATAATTATCTTACAAATCTTTGTATATTTCACAAAATTAATCTGTAATTATTAACATCAAAAAGTTTATATAAAGAAATTTCAAATAAGAAAAATGTTTAATAAAGCTAACAAGCGATGATAATTAGAGCATAATTTCGCTTTTTGCTAAAATGGACAATGTCTATGACCATGCTTTGATATACATACCATCCATAGGACAAAGCATTTTATAATAATAGGTTTGTTCAAAACTAATCTCATTTTTTATTTATTTTTAATGAACAGTCTGTTTGAGTAATTCTTATATTTTGGTACCGTTCATTGATAAGTTCTGTGAAGTATTTTTGGTTAGTATAAAAACCAGGGTCTGATATTTTTATGGTTACCTTTTCTTTATTTAAATTAACTAATTTTGTAATTTTTATTTTGTAATTATATTTCTTAAATGACAAAACCATTTTCGTATATTTCGAACATGAAGATCATTTTCTTTTCTGTGCCCTCTACACCACGAACGATCCTAATACCACTTACATGATATTCACGGCTGTACTTTTACACAACGTTTTTAGTCAATCCCTACTAACTATGACGTCTTCTCCGCCTATATATCATCTTCATGTTCCAAGTTTTGCATTATTATGTATCTAAATTTTTCCATGTAATTGCAAACTCTGCTGGGACTGCAACGGGTATGAATTTTAATTGAGGAATTAGAGACTTTTAAAACCAAAAGGTATGCTACCATCACAATTTTGAACATTTATTGCTGTGACCATAGAAATTTAAATTCTTTGTAATTGATATAAAGGTTTTTAGCATTTATAATTTGTAAATCTCCACAAACCTCTTTTTATTTTCAATTTTAAAGGTTTGGCACAAATTGACATATTTTCATGGAATTATTTAAAATATTTCGTACTATGGCACTTCCAAACTAAATCACAGCAGCGTTTCTTTTACACATTTTACGACATGTAGCCGAGTGAAATGAGAAACATCAAGTCGTTATGCATATTATCTATAGTCAATTTAATTAATTGATGTTTGTACCGATCTCCTATAAAGACCTCATTTGGTGACTGAAGCTCAAAATAAATAAAATATTTTTGATCTCCACTAAATGCAGAGCATTAATGTTTAGCCGCTGATATTGGTTAAACTGACCTAAGCTATAACCTTTTGCGTTTTATATTGTCAAATAAGATTCATTTCTCATCTCTAGTTATTTTTATCCACAGAAAAATCTTCTTTTGGTGCCTGGAAAAAATTTAGACTGAGGTGTTCAAATGGTTCTGAATTATATTTTTTTCAAACACATGGTACCAATTTTCATAATTTTTTAAACAATAATTTGAATGTATAAATTAAAAACTAAAACTAATAAATAAATTCGAGGGTAGTTATATGATATAAATGGATTAGCCACAATTTCTTATGATAATTCTAATTAGACCTTTACATAAGATTTATGAGAAACGAAATAAAAGTCTCTCTATTTAATCGGAGCATAAAATTCAAAGATTGACAATATTTAGTGTCATACCCAATTGTTTCTCTGGTTTAACGGGGTTTTCATTTAATAAATATTACAATTTATTATCTTCAGACTTTTTTGTCTGATATTGTCTTTATCATTAAAATCGAAGTAGCTGATTTAAGTCTGGTAACCCATCTAAACTATTTGATTTTTTTTCTCACGCATTTAATGAACTTCTTCTACTGAAATCAAATAAAGCATTAGTAAATACTAAAATGGAATTTTGACCTTTTTAAAGTTTATTTAAACAAATAGCATTTTGAACCTTATTTAAACCTACATTAGATAATTGGATATTTGAAATAAATTTTTATTTTGACTTTAATACAAATATAACTAATGTTATTGCTTATTTAAATTTTAGACAAGAATTAATGCGTCCTCTTAATTTAAACCAAAAATATTGAAAATTTCGATATAGGAATTCAATGTCATAAAAATATTAACATAATAATTTTGAAGAAAGTATCAAAAGGGAAAGTATTTTTTCACACGTATATATCGTCAATTTTAAATGTTTGTCATATAAATAAAAATAAAAATAATTAATTAACCACGTGACCATTTTTTCATACGTTTAAATTAAAAATTCTCAATTAATATGTTATATAAATAAAATAAAATAATTCTATTCTTCTAAAGAAACACAGATAAATATTAATTAATATTAAATTCTCCAGAGTTTGCAAAATATGATTAGAGAAAACTAGTTAACATAATAGTTTTGCTTCTTAGTATATCATAAATTATGTTTGAAATTAATAAATATTGTCTGAACTTTGAGAGACTCATCAATTAAATTTTAAGACTCAATTCATTTGGTTTTTTATTATCTTGAGATATTTTGTTCAATTATTTAAGAAAGAATAATAACAATAATTGTTTGTGATGTCAATCTGATCAGAAATGAATAATTTGCGTACCCTAATTAATTGAAAAGAAATTGATTTCTTCCTCAATTATTCTTTGAAAATAATTCTTCAACTTTAGCTTTTAAGGGTTGGGTTGCCCTAAGATTATCAATATCAATCTGAATATGTCAACGCCCTACGGGAATCCGTTCTTCGCGTGAAGTCAAATTTATTTAATTACAATTTAAATGACAATTAATTATGTTATTCATTTTTGTCTGTTACCTGTCACGTTGATTAATATCGTCTCCTCAAAAAATCTCTGGGACGTTTTTGACAGATGCAAGAATTTTCAATCGTTTTGATAAGAGTATAATTACAACGAAAACTTTGTTCTAAGTCAAATCTGAATCTGACTATTAAGCATCGGAAAAATATTTTTTAATTTAATTCAATTAATACATCATCATCGGCTTTTTATTATGAAAAATTTCTAATTAAAATTTCATACTATTTAAAACAAATTATTATTTGAAAATTGAAAAATATAAAGCTGTTTAGTAATAATAATTTTTCAGAATTTCTAAATCGATAATGGCATAATAAAAAGAAATATGTCATTAATTTTCGTTAGTTCTGATTAAATCTAATTTCATAAAAACTTCGTTTTAATATTCGTAAGTCATTGATCTGAACAAAAAGTTTCTTCAACTTATTGCATTAAACTTCAACCTATTAATCTGAAAATATTATTAACAAATAATCATTATTTTTATATCGAAATTTTGTTTTAATACTTGCTAAGTGTATCACATTTTGAAATTTATATTTAGTCTACCCTTTAATTTTGCCTCAACCGGAAAATTGGAAAAAAATTCGACTTTGGCAAAAAATACATAGAAATAACATAAAATAATGAAAATAAACCAATGCTGATTACAAACTTAAATTTTGTAATAATTTCATTATTATCTTCATTTGTTTCTATTTTAGATATATCATTACTATATATAATTGTAACTTCTTAATGCAAAAAACTTAAATCTGGATCATAAAAAGAGTCCTGTGGTTTAATCATTTCTGTTTATGTAATTATTCGATAATTTCTAATCTTTGTAATAATTATCAATTTTTTGAGTTTCGATTATTGAAATAGTATGACTGGGTTTTACAAGTCCTGTTTTCGTCCAACCCATTGCAATTGTTGATCGATAAATATCTTTACAACGGTAGATAATAGAATAGAATAAATAATAGAATCTTTTATAATAATTTCTTTAAACATTGATTGATCACGATTTGCATGTGTTATTTTATTGACATTATATAAGAGAAAATTATGATAATATTTTAATTTTAAAAATTTTGTAATTCCAGAATCCAGTGGTGTAAGTCTCGTATTCTTAGAGAATAACAGAATTTCATTAAATTTCGATGAATTCGTAATTTTATTATTTTGACAGTTAGACATTTTCGAAAGTAATTTTGTTCTAAATTCTTTCTGCAACTTCGTGTCAAACTCCATTAACCATAAGTTAAATTTTCTTTCAGTCATCCATTAATTGTCGTTGGAATAATATTTACAAAATGTCAAATGCTATTTTTTTGATTTTCAAATGACAAATGACTTATTTTTCCCTAGCAGTTTTTCATTAAAATCTGAAAGAAAACCAATGTAATTAACACATACTTTCAAAACTTTTACCGCTACAAATTCATAATGCAATATTATGACTATGACCCACAAAAGTCAATAAAGTAAAATAAAATTTACCGTCAAAATAATAACTTAAAGTTAAAATTTTCCAAAAAGTTAAAAAGTCAATAAAGTCAATATAAAATCAAAATTATTGTTTAATAATATTAGGTTGTCTAATAAATTCGTGCCGTTTTTAAAATGCAAAATTTTTATTTATAAAATATGTACATTACATAAAAATCAATCAGTTATGTATTCGCCTTTATTGTTAATGACTGTTTCCCATCGTTTAGGTAACTTCTCGATTCCATATCTATAGAAAGCTTAATCTTTTGAGCCAAACCACTTTTCGAGCCAAATCCGGACGTCTTCATCACTATCGAATGTCACACCACAGAGATCGTTTGCTATTGCTCAAAACAGGTAAAAACACGTTTTAATTGTTGCACATAAATTGCGGCCGTTATGGTAAAATTTCTTTTCAGCAATTACGCCCTCTATTCTCTGAGCTGAGACACTCTTCACTGAAATGAGATAGACGTCCGGAACGAGGAGCATCGTTAAGGCTAAAATCGCCTTTCTTAAATTTAGAAAACCATTTTCGTGCTGCCAGACAACACATGGTACCTTCTCCGTACACGGCATTTATGTTTCGGGCAGCTTGGGTTGCATTAACATTGCAATTAAACTTGTATAGAAGAAGGTGTCGGAGATGTTCATTTTTATTGAATTGGATATCCACTTTGAATTTCATGTAAAACTAAATTAAAAACTAATGAGTTAAAACAACTATTAATAAATAACAAACTCGTTATCTGTCTATTTAAATATTAAATTAAATTAATAATATATGCATCTAATGTCATTCAAAACGATATCGAAAAAAACGGCACGAATTTATTAGACATCCTAATATCACAAAATATTTTAACTTTAAAAAATTCCTAAAAATGCTAAATCAGATTTTATGAAAGTACAAGAAATTGTTAAAAAATTAAGCTCAGAATTCATGAAAACTGAAAATAAAATATATTGTTTTATTCGAAGTTATTATTCATTGAAAGTCATCAGAATTCGGCAAAGCACAAAAATGCAATGAAATCAATATCAAAAGCTATAATTCAAAAATTTTTGCAAATCCTAAAAGACAAATTTAAAAAAGAAATCTTGTGGGTTTTCGTTTATGCAGATATTCCACTGTGGAAATTAAGGCTTGAAAGCACTCGAAACCTATTCACTTCGATTGGAAAATCAATTCCAAGTGAGCAATGGTGTAGAACTATTATTCCTGAATTATATGATGAAGATGTTATAAAAATGAAGAATTTAGTTGAAGACAAGGAAGTTTTCACGATTATTGATGAATCCGATTTATCAGGTAAAAAAATTGTTAATGTTCTAATTGGGTTATTGGACATGCCTGAAAAATCTTATTTGGTTGATTGCATCTCTCTTTCAATAGCAACTGATACTCAAATTATGATAAATATAATTGAAGATACAATTAATCTTTTAGGAATTAATAGAGGAAATTTTATTTTATTTATAAGTGATGCAGATCGGTATATGACTGGTGCAAGTAAAACATTAGATGTACTTTATCCAAAACTTTTCCATGTAACTTGTATAGCGCACTTAATCCATAATTGTGCTATGCGAATTAGATTGTTTTACGAAAATGTCTATTATTTGATCTCAAAAGCTTGAAGCGCAACGTTGAAAAAAAACGAGATTGAATGATTTCGCAAGTATTGGATATCCACCAGAAACAATTATTACAAGATTGGCCAGTTGGCTAAAAGCAATTTTGTTCTACTCTAGTAACTTGCCGGATGTTAAAAAAATTATAGAAAATTGGACAGGCGAAGGAATATTAGTAAAACAGTCAAAATTAGCAATTCAATGTAACAACTATAATAATTCATTGGTTGAAATTCAAGAATTCTACTCTCAATTAGCATTTTGTATTAGTAAACTTGAAAGTTCAAAGTATTCCATGGATGAGGCATTTCAAGCTATTCAAAATTTGAATTTCGGTATCGATCCATGTCAAATTAGGGAATATATGGCAAAAAGACTTGATAATAAGGAAATGCAAAATATCATAAATTGTTCCAGGCCTGAAATATCACCACGAGAATATGTTTTATTGAGAAAATGTCAAAGCACAACATCAGAGGTAGAAAGAAGCTTTTCTTGTTTGAAAAATTATTTTTACAATGATTAAGACAAACTTTATTAAGATTAAATTATGTTGAAAACCCTGTAGAAGCAATCGGAATTTCAAAATGGAAAATATTAAGATGAACTTTTTGTTAAGTTACAATACTTCAAAAAATTGTTATGAATCATGTAATATGAGCAGTGAATAAATAAATACTGTTCATATTTAATTTTCTTTTGATTTTTTTGAATTATAATTTATAAGGGCACTAAAGTCAAAATTTTACAGTTTATAGGTAAATTTTTAGTAATTAATAAGTCAAAACGTTAGGTCAATTTCAATGAATTTTAGGTCAATTTTTTGGGGGCCCTAATTATGACATATTATCATTTTGCATTTGTAGTCTTAAAAACCTTTTCTGAGTTATGCGAGAATTTATACATTACCACTAATGTCAGAGTTTTTTTTAATAATTTTGTTTGTAATATAGCATCCTTAAAAAATTCCACCATTCATTTCGACCAAGTCTACTCATTCTTTTAATCTGTAATCAATTTCTTAAGAGTTAATATTCTTTGGTGTCGATTTCAAATTATCATTGGTCAAAAATGGTTATCTTATTTTTATCTAATTTTCTTCTGATTTCCTTTGGAAAATTGAGTGAAGACATCCTAAATTCCTGAACGCTTTATTCTATAATAATAACAAAATTTTTCATTAGATTTTCTAATATTTTTTAAAGATATATTTTTGCTTTATTTTGACTAAAATTTAAAATTAAAAAACGATGTTTACAAAATAAAATAAAATTTATATATTTTTAAAACAACTTTTTAAAATTTCTTTCATAAAGGTGTAAAATTTAGAATCAAGCCATATAAATTTGTTTGATTTTTCAAATTTTAGTATAAATTAGAGTTAGTAAATCATAGAAGGTAAACTTTAATTTCGATATTTAGTAAAATGTTACTGAAATAATAAAAATAAATATTATACTTTAAAGAACATTTTTTAATGTAATAAGGCTTAATTTTAAAAAATCTTTTAAATAACCTTCTGATGGGAGTGTTTCTTTGCTTATCGAGTCAAAATTTGGAGAGATTTCATTTTTATTAATAAATAAGGGAAAAACGACAAGTAAATCGACCAATTTGCAACTGTCATATGCAATTAATGGAAAACGTAACTGTAGTACAACAACTAATTAATAAAAATTCTAGAATATGTAACAAAAAATGTTTCAAGATATATTTTAACATTTAATACTTCACTGCTTCTGTTTAACTAAAATATATTGACCAGTGATGGGTATTTCTGCTGCATCTTCTCGTAAATTTGATCTTATTGTGCAAAATAGAAGTCTGCTTCTAATGTCTTGTTCGGAATTAATTTATTGTGGATAATGTCTTCGAAATTCAACCAAATATATATGTAATAGCATCTCATTTGAGAACTTCTTTTAGGATTGTTAAGGTAAATCAATTTTTCATCTGAAGTAACAATTTGGAGAAAAAAACTGTCATCACGAGGATTTTTCAAGCTGTTTAGTGCATACTTTAATGTCCTTGCCTGTTTTTTTATTAAATCAGGAGACACTTCCTTATAGCGTTGGTTGACTTTACTGATAGCTTTCAGATGTGGACAATTGTCCTCTGAGATACATTAGATTTAACAGACAATCTTAGACTGGTAGTCAATAGATTCCATTAAACTGACTTGAGTAACTTTTCACAATTCATTTCGATAGGTCTACCGGAACGTGGTTGATCCTGAAAATTATTCTCACCTTATTAATTTTTTGAACCACATTTGGAATACATGAGCGGACATAACATCTTGACTTGCGACCTCACATGTTTTTCAGTTATTGCACTTGCACTGAAATCTTAATTCCAATAATATCGAAGGAGTGTCAAATTTTCCAGATTGATTAGACCAAAAAATTTAAATAAAATATTATTTCATATCATTTCATTTACCTATTTAAATAATATTTTGTTGTCTTCAAATGAAGACTCAATTAATTTAAATGTTTTTAACAGTATAATAAATTATTGTTTAATACTTTGAAATATTTAAACAAAAGTGAAAATATGTATTAATCACCTTGACAGCTATGTAAAATCAAGTGATGAAACAATTTAATTTTAAATAATAAAATCATAATTATACAAAATAAATATACACCAATAATACAAATTCCAAAAATAAATTTTATTTAAAAATTTAATCAAAAATTTTACATCAGTAAAATTTACGATGCGATAAAATTTGAGAAATAAGTAAAATTATCAATTGAAACTTTTTGCTTATATATTTCTCTTTTATATATTTTTTATTAATTTAAAAAGAAAATTTTTTAGTGTCTATATTAATCCAGTTTTACGGCCTTTCTGATATTTCGTAATTATAATATATATGTTGAATACGTCGAAAAATATGACCACATAATATATTCACAAATTAAAATTCTGACAGTTTCTGTCCTGACTTTTACCATATATATACATTTTAAAATATTAATGTATGTATACAGAAATTTTTAATACTAAAATTTTGTGTATTTATAATTTAGTAAACCTTTAAAAAAATTTTAAAATTTCAAATTTATAAAAAAATAATTATTTATTTTTTTTATTAAATTTGATAGTTATTTATTTTTAAATTCAAAATTAAAATTAAAAGAAATAGAAAAATTGAAACAGTTGTAAATGAATAATATTACACTATTTACCAACTCAAGAATTTAATTTTGAAAATGATTTATGCACAAGTGAGTTTAGGATAATATAAATAAAATAAATATGATTATATATGACCTGTCAATTTGAAAACTCCCATAGCAAAATTGTTCTTTAATCGATTTTCACACTAATTATGTTATTTTATGTTGTGTTATAAACGGCTTCTGTTGAGAGTTGCTGAAAGTTATTAAATTTTTTACAACTATTATGCTTCATTAAAACAAAGTATTGGATAAAAATGATATTCAATAATTTTGCTTCTCACCTAAATAGACACAGAGATGATTTGCTCAAATCGTAACGATTTTATTTCATTTAAATAAAAAAAGTAATAAAAAATATAATCAACCAAAGAGATTTTTTTAATTTTCTAAAATATGCTATTTTTTCTTTTGCTTTAATTTTACTATTATGATTAAATAATTAATATTTTTATTTTAAATTATGTAACCATTTTGGTCCACAGTACTAAAAAAATTAGATTTTTAATAAGAATACCGAAATAATGCTTTATTTTTATTTTTATTTATTTTTTTTACATATTAATAACTTAATTTTGGACATTTTGAATTTAAGGAAGATAAAGTAACATTTTGTAAGAATTTACAAAAGGAAAAATATTTATTTTTTTAAAAAAATTATTTTTATTAATTTTGTTTATAATGATATATGTTATAACTTCATTTTATTATTTTTCTTCATAATAATTATAAATCATTTTGAATTATAAAAAGATGAATGTAATAAAAATTATAAAATATATTAT
Organism: Bipalium vagum; assembly: GCA_037834085.1. Lineage (NCBI taxonomy): Eukaryota > Metazoa > Platyhelminthes > Tricladida > Geoplanidae > Bipalium > Bipalium vagum. The sequence continues at coordinate 6,076 of JBBMKC010256401.1, read as the reverse complement.
TTAATACATTAAACCTTTGGTTAACAAGTGTGCTAGTAATTTTTGAATATTCAATTATTTTTCATAGGTAATATATGAAAATTTTTTTAATTTTTTTAATTATGCATAATTTTTTTAAATATAAAAAATTTTCTCAGTGCTTAAACGAATAAAAATTAAATATTATTTAAAACTGAGAAAAAATCGTTGTAATTAAGTGTTAAGGTTTTGAGTATCGGTAGCTTATATTGCAATTTTGATTTGAAATAATGAATTTGAAAGTATTGTACTGATCACAATAGAATTTATTAAACAATAAATAACGATAACAACTATTTTTATAATGTTTATTTCTTTCATTTCAATTTACAATCTATTCAGTTTTACAACGTACCAATACAATAAATTCAATTTGAATTAAAATGACAATTTAAATTATAAAAATATATCAAACTACACCAGTAATAGTGTAAATGCCCTGAAGTAAAATAACGAGTTGTATGACTAGTTAACCAGGCCGCGGTTGCCAGAAAAGAAAAGAAATAGAAGAAAGTATAGAAGTGGTGAATTAAACAAAACAAAAACAAGACATTATTTTCACGTTCTGTGTTTTAAAATTATTTACTTATTGTATGTATAATAATTCATTTAGCTTTATTATATATTATTACTTAATAATGAGTTGTAATGAACTTTAACAATTTTTGTTTTATCAAATTTAATTTCAGTTGTAATACTAAACTAAAACATAAAATTTTGAAAGGTAACTTATACGTTTTGGTCTCATATTTAAATTAGTTTTTGCGTTTATTTATCTTTTTCTGATGCCATTTCTATAATACAATTGTTGGCGTAATTAATTTTATATTTTTAATTTTAATTTGCCGTCATTTAAGAGTTACTTGAATTTTAATTAATTATACTTTTTATTAATAGTTGGCTCCAGTAACTGAGTTTTTTATTTCTTAATTATCTTAATTTTTATTTCTCTTCAGTTAGTCACACCAATTAAAATTGCTCATTTTTTAACTACTATTTTTTAGGTTATACAATTTATTCGAAAAATTGCAATCTCCCGATGCCACTATGAATTTCAATTATGTCTTAGGTAAAAATCTTTTTTGTATATTTATTTTATATTTAATTATTTTATATAAAATTATAATTTATTATAATTTTCAACTTAATTAATACCAGGTTTTCATTTTTTAAAAAATATTTAAATATAAAATTCTTTTAAATTTAAATTAGATTATTTTATTTGATAATTTGGGGAAAAAATTTCATTATTTATTTTATTTATTCAGTGAATAAATATTTTATTAAATTATTATCAAAAATGATAATATTGGTGATAACGTTTTTAAATCAATTAAAAATGACTCTGAATAAAATATTTAATAAAATAAAGAGTTAAAATAAATTTTGAATTTTTTCAATTATTTTATAATCGAAGTGAAAAAGATTATTAAAACAAATAAAATTTAAAATATTAAAGTGTTTTTTGAATTGTGTGAAAATGAAATTACAAAATATATAAATGTAAACATGAAATACTTATGCATTTATAAAAAAAAGTATAGATGAAAAAGATTATGAATCTTAAGTTTAAAAAAAAGTAAAAAATAGACAAAGTTAAAAATTTTAAAAATATTTTTTTAAGTTAAGACTATTTCTTTTATCACAAATGTATTGGGTCTCCAATTAAGTTTTAAAATTTTTTTATTTAAACATATCTTTTCCAAAATATTAATTAAAGAAATCTTTAATGAAAAGTCTTAAGCTTCAAAATGAAATCAACAAATGTATTAAAAATTTTACACAAAAATCTTTAAAAGTAATCCCCCTAAGTTCAAATACAGCAATCCACTCTGTCCTCAAATTTAAGGTAGACTTTGTGTCAGTCCTGAGAAGGAATTGTATCAAAGAAGGATGAAGAGCATTATGCAACTATTCTGTTGCACATTCTTTGCCCCGTAAGTTTTTTTCTGATTTTTGAAAAGCCAAAAGTAACAGGAAGCTAGATCTGGACCGTAAGGTGGATGTGGAAGCAACTCATTACTTATACTCAAGTATTCGGTCGTACGTTTAGCCTTATGTGGTCGAGCATTATCATTGTACAAAATTATCCACTTTACACCAGATATTTGTTATCTTTTGAAGATGACCGCGATAACTTGAAATGTTCGTATACAAATCTCATGTGATCTTCTCTCCCTTTTCCAAATTGACTACTTTGACTATTCCTGTCGAACAGAAAGATCTCATTCCAATAAATTAATTAATTACTTTCAGGGTAGTACGAATAAATCCACGTTTCATCACCCGTGAGAATGTTGTCATTTAAACTTGAACGATCTCTATTGAAGATTTGGAACATTTTTGATACCATTAATGTCAAAATTGACAAAAGAATTTCCAGAAAAATTCTTCCGTGATTTTTTTGAAATTATAAACCTTTATATCATTTAATTTTTGCTATGCGCTTTTTTATAAATCGAATTTTAAAAAATTTCTATATTTCACTATCCATTTTTTGAAATTGATAATATTTCTAGGATCTTTTACATTTCCCCCTAACAATTATCTTTTCTGTTTTCCCCCCCCCAATAAAAATCTTTTCCTGATTTTTCCACCAATAAAGAAAATTAATTAATGATAATAATAAATTAATAATATATTGTTTGTATATTCTCATGTGTTTTGAGTATACAAAATATAATAAATGGTTGACTTTCAACTTTTTCAATATCATTATAATCTTTCTATTATAATAATTGTACCCCATCGGTATACATTTTTAACTAATGGTAGTAGAGTGTCTGCTTTTCTGTTTTCAACTACCTATAAATATATTTTTGATGGTTCAAGGCTGGTAGCTGCAATTTCAAATACCCAAATCTCGTATTTAGTTACATGGCTTTGATTATATTTAGGTTTAAAAGGTAAAAAGGTCCTAATTCTAAAATGCCTGTTTGCTACTTGTAAAGACAAATTAATAAAATTATTTAAATTAATTTTTACGTACTCATTTTTATAAGAATTTTTAAATAATCAGAAAACATGGATCCTATATTCTTCATTATTTTTATTAGTGGTAGGAAAAAAAATAATGTTTTGTTTATTTTTATTTTTTAAATGTATATTTATTTACAAAAATATTATATATTATAAATATTTATATATTAAGCTATATTTATTACTACGTTAAAATTCCTTTGAGGAAAATAAATTTCAGAGAGATAAATTTATAAACATGAAACATAAAAAGTGCTTATATAAAATAATATATATAATTAGTTGCGCAGTACTTATACATTTCTAATTCATTAATTATTAAAATTTTTTGCAGATTAGTGAAAGTAAAATAAAAGCAATTAATGGGTAATAATTGCAATGTCACAGAAATGTTAGACTGTAACACCCATTTGTTTTCTAAATATCATTTAAAAGAAAATGCTGACATTCTTTTAATGTAAATGTATTATAATTTTATAAAATAATAATAATCCCAAGAAAATAGTTATTACATACCTTACTTCTGTTACACATATTCCCGCATATTTAATTATTTATTTATTAATATTTTTTAATGTATTTTTAATTTTTTTTCAATAAACAAAAGAATGAAAAAAATAAAAAATATATTAAATATTTTTAATTATTTTTAATATTATTTAATATTTTATTTGATATTTATATAATTTAATTTCAATACTTAGTTTGGAATATTAGAAGAGTTTTCGGATCATGTTTTTTTTACTGACTCGGTCAAAAAACATATTTGATACGATTGATCAGTCAAAAAAGAGACTTGATGCAACAGACCAGTCAAAAAAGAGACTTGATGCAACAGACCAGTCAAAAAAGAGACTTGATAGTCATTTCGGTCAAAAAAACATGATACAAATTTTCATAATAAATTTTTACAGTTTATCAACCAAAAAAGATTTTCATTAAATTCTAAAGAAATAAATTTTGTTATCTTCTCAAGTAAAACTTTTTAATGCCTTTAATCATTAAATTACAAAATATTTGTTTTATCTTTGTATTATATACGTGGTAAGGCTAAAAAGTATGTAGAATCTGCAGAAAATATCGAAATCAGCTCAAAAGTTTTTAAAACAATACTTTTACATTTATAGGCCTTATTTCTCGAAAAGAGCGCATTAAAATCAACGCATTTTTCACCGCTGACCATGTCAGTAAATCACATTTCAAAGAATTTTGTCACGTTATCCTTCATATCATTCTTTAAAACATGACTGATGACTGAACAACCAAAATTAATTTGGTGCAAGATCTGAACTGTGCGAAAGATATATCAGCTACATAAATTCACTTTTTTTTAATGTGTGTTACATTTTCATGGATATGTGAATGGTTGCGTTATCATGGAACCAAGAGAGGTTCTAGATACGTGACTTGTGTTGGGTTGTTCGCGTTTCCAATATGAGATTACTGAGTAATCTGGATTTAAGATTTCTTAAATAAAATATAGCTTCAACATGTCATTTCTACCCCTAAAGATATTTTTTTTGGCACATTTACGTTGCAAAATTTCGAAAAGCAAGATTTTGAATGACTTCTCATTTTTGAAAAATCCATTTCTTTTACTCTATATTAGAATAAGGAAGATAGAGACTTAATGACCCCTCTGTAATTATTACATTCGATAAACTATTTGATTAAATTACCAAAACCAGAAAACGAAGGACTTTTTCGTCTAAAAATCATTTCAGACGTTAAAAATTTCGACAATAACGTCCTACATAACTTTCTAATTCACATTTACTCGTGAACACTTTGGCGGTACATTTAGCCTATCTGATAGCGGAGTAATTTTCCTTTTTACAATTTTCTTGTAATTTCTTCACTAATTAAGATAAGTCTTCTGCTTTTGATCGAATAGAAATCACTAGTTCAACTAGATAATAATTCTCGGATCTAATTTCACAATGTCGCTTGAGATGTGGTTTCATCACCGAATACCTCTTCAGGTTGATTAATAATTTTTTCTTGCCTGATTCCTTGAGAACTAAAATGGATCACACTGAAAAATTCCACATTTTAGACAATTTATTTGAGTTAATCTAACCCACTGCAAACCAAAAAGAGAATATTTAAACTAATCGTATATTTCATACTTCTGTAAAATAATGATTTTTCATGTAAAAATTTATTTAAGTATCTTTAACATTTCTGTTGGTTAAAGTACTCTTTATCCTTGCCACGTAAATTATTATTAGTTAAGAAAAACGAGTTAAAATTTTTGGTTCAATGAATAAATTAAATTGGTATCATTTTATTTGTAAGATCATATATTAATAATTCAATAAGAACATTGGTTTATTTAAATTGATTTTCTTTAAATAATAGGGAAATTCTCTAATGGTCAATTTTATTCCAAATAAACTTCATCTGCGGAAAGAAGTGTTGCGATTATGTTTTGCATATGAAACCTGTACAAAAAAAACATCACTTGTTGGTAGACATGTGCGACAAATATGCTCCTCCCGGGATCAAAAAGGTCTGATTTATTATGAACTGATGGAACTATCAGAAATGATGACTGGTGAACGTTATCAATTCTATTTAATTCGTTTAAAGCGAGCTAGGAAATAGAAAAGGTCAGAATGGGCAGAGAGATATGATAAGATAATTTTACTACACTATAACGCCAGAAAACATGTTCATTTTACCATAAATAATTACTTAGAAGGAGCAAACTGGGAAGTCTTACATCACCCACCGTATTCACTCGATTGTTACTCCTTCTGATTACCATTTGTTCCTCTCGATGCTATCCGGACTTTGTATGAAGAGGTTCGGTTCAGATGAGGACCTTCAAAAATTTCTGATAGTTGGATTTCTTCAAAAGAATTAGATTTTTTCGTAGAAATCATTCGTTGCCCTAAAGATGGTCCAATGTCATATCTGTAAATGTAAGATATTTTGATTAAATATTATTAAATAAAACTTTTTAAAAAGGTTTTTTATATTATAAATAAAGCAGGAATCATAAAAATACACCTAATATTTTCAATATTCATTCAGAAAAGTCATTTCAATATTGATAAAGTTAATAGGAATAATA
>JBBMKC010256391.1:0-10069 GCA_037834085.1 Bipalium vagum | reverse complement strand
AAAAAATAAAAATACACGTGTTTGTAAAAGTTATTTTTGTTTTACATCGGTTAGTCTTTTAGTGGCCACCCTGTATTACTAAAAAACCATTTAAATATTTATAAAAAATTACTTATAGTTTTTAAATTACTCTTAAATACATTGTACAAAATATTTGTAAAATCCCTGTAATAGATCTTTCTCTGACATGCAGAACATTTGAAATAATAATTTCCTTATTATTTCTAATATTTATTTTACGAAGAATTGTCATGTTAGAAAACTAGAGATAATTATTATTAAGATTCAAATCTTTTCATTTGAACAAAAGAAATATCAGGTTTTCTCACAATGAACTAAGAACATTTTCTTTAAATATATGATTTTTTTGTGAAAATTAAAGAACTCTCTAAAATGAGAATATCAAAAGTTATTGTTATACCAAAAGGAATTTTTAATTCTACAATCAAAAGTTAAATTATGCAAAAATCTGATAAAATTTAGAATATTTAATACATATTAACGACATGAATTAAATAGATAAATTTAAAGATATGAAAACCATACAATGTAATAATTTATTTTTTTCATAAATTTCAAAACTTTATTTTTAGATTTAAATTATTTTGATTTCAACATGACAATGATAATATAAAATAATAATAGTTATTATTGAAAAAATGTAAAAGTAAACCTGTGAACACCCCTCCAACAATTGCGCAAAAATTGGTTATGAATTGAACAAATGATCTACAATAAATTCAATCATCAATAAATAATATAATCAACAACAAATAAACTTTTCACTCTCCTTAATCCAAACCATTATTGGATTTATGTCATAATTGAAAAATATACCAGGCAATCCCTCGTGTCCTCCAGACAACGCAGTTGGTTTAATATATTTTGTAACGGAAAATTGATTAGTGTGTAATAGCTGAAACCATAATATAAATATTATATATAACTTAAAGGTTTATTTATTATAGAACCAGGTGTAAACGTGAATAAATAATGAATGACCACTGGCCTACAAATAGTATAGAATTATTTGAATGTCTGTTACGAAAAAATATTGGTACCATAGTAATAAATTGAAACTTTTAATAATTATTATAATAACACTCATGAATTAAAAATATCACAAAGATATTAAACATTAATTGAACAGTTGTAATAATAATAATAAATTCTTTAAAAACATTAATAATTGTTTAATAACCAAAAGTGAAATATAAACAAATCAATAGCATTTTAATAATATAATTTATTCCATAAATTGACGTTTAATTGCAAAAATTGCCCAATTAAATGCTAAATTTATCAAGTATTAATGGAAATGTTCGTCTAATTACCAGAATTAGGCATTTGATTTTCAAGTCGATTAGATATTGTTTTAAAAAAGATTGTGATAAAATTTACGTTTTTGTTAAATTGAATATTGAAAATGAACTTATTAAAATTTATAATTACACAATCCCTATTTTCTTTACAATAAAATCAAAACACTTATATAACTTTGGACATTGAAAGAAAACATGTGAAGAACAACTGTCATTATTAAATCAATAAACAAGAATACCGAGCCATTTAATTTGGAATAAGTAGTAGGCACAATCTTCATATAGTAGGTGAACATATAGCTCACTGAAAAAAAGTTAATTTAGAACTCGAAATGTGAATAGATAAATCTCACTTACATTCATCGATTTTGACGTTTAATTCATCCAAAGGATTCACAAATCCGGAATAAGTTTCGCCAAATGAAAGATATTTAATATAATGAGATATATTGAACTAAAAAGAAATCTGATGATAAAAAATTTATTAAAATAATTAAAAATTTTAAAAATTAAGAAAATGATAATAATAGACACATTTTAAATAAACCATTATATTTTTTTATAAAAATAATTATCGATTTTTAAAGTATAATGCATAAAAACATTAATATGTACTAAATTTAAATGTACTAACTTTTATACTTAAGCTCGTTCAAAAATTTTCCAGAGTTTTAACAAATTCTTTTTCAAAATAAATGGAAATAATGTCACTATCAAAGTAAATATTTTTATTGCACAAATATTGAAGTTTTTAATTGTTTTAAACATGATTTTACAAGTGCAGTTAAAACTAAACATATTATTTCAAAATTAAGCAATTTTTTTATGAAGACTAACATACTTGGCTTTTGCCGTAAGATTGAATGTCATGCACGTGTACGTGAGATTGTGTAAAACTTCTACCAGGAGCGAAATGGAAATTTCCAGCAACCTAAACAGAGAGAGCTATCATTCTTTCAAATTTAGATAGAAAAAAAGATAACGAATTAAGAAATGGAATCAAAAACAATACAGATAATTGATTTTAGATCTTAATATTGATTTTCCATATTCAAATTATTCACTTAGATATAATCAATTTATTTAATTTACAATTAACTGATTTTATCATATCTTATTTCTCAATAATGATTGACACAAGTCTTTTAGAAATCAATAAAAAATAGTTTTTTTTTATTTAATCCCTTATTGATTGAACGTCTTGACTTAATAGTTTATCGTAGATGTTTGGAAATACTCGTGTTTAACTGTGCATTCAAAGACATTTCAATGACAGATAATAGCCCCATTATTTTCAACTTATCTTTCAAATTGATCAAAAATGTCTTCGATATATTTCTCCTTACTTTTATATTACTCTAGCAAATTTCAGCAAACTGTTTGCTTGCTTCCAAATAAATGGAGAGAATATAGAGAAATTTGTAAACTTTTCCACTTATCTTTGGTTGATGATTCTTTAATCATAAAACCGAATTCCAAAATAACGATCGTTTTAGAACAATAGAAAATATAAATTGAAATCATAGTCGAAAATAAGACAGTCATTTATCTTCAATATTATTTAAAAGTATTATGATAATTACAAAAAAAGATTGGTCGAAACATACCTTGTTTACCGTAAGCTTTCCATGCATTCGACATCCTTCCTTGCTGAGATTATTCATTTTCGTTCTCCAACCCTCTTCTTTACATTGCTTAATGTTATCAAGACTATTTAAAGCCCAGCCGCGAGCTCTGTACGCTTCCCTGACAGATTCGCAAGTCTTACAGCATCTGTTGATTATTGATTTTATTCTAAAAAATCAAAGGTTCACCAAAAAACGAACTTCAAATCATCACGTTCAGCACCATAACAGCTACCACATTGGGAATCTTCACCTGTCTACGAAAACTACATTGATTAACTAAATTGACAGTCTTAAACCATTATATATAATTCATTAAACAAATATCACAAGAATTTATAAGCCAGAAATACTTATATCATTTTTAGGAAAACAAAAAAAAGTACTCTTAGCAGTTAATCAAATTCTTACATAAAAAGTAAGGCCTAAATAAAGTAACTAACTTTATTTGTTTCCACGCCTTTTTCAACTTGTTTTTTTGTTGTAGTGACATCTAATAAGAAATAAATCAACAAAACTTAAAACATGTAGAATACTGTGTTTTTCTGGATTGGAAATAGGTTGCAATTTGTCATTAAGTCGAATTTTATATATTTCATGATCAACATCTAATTGCTGCTCTCCTGAAATATCCATAGCATCTAAACTTAAGTCTTCCAAAAAAATTAAAACAGATAAATTAATAAAATCGCAATATACATTCACAAGCAATGTGTGGAAATATTATGTCAATATGAATCGGTAGTTTCTGACCACGAGTAACGTCTACAAATAGTTCTTGTGTTATTTGAGGTTTTAAGTATTCATTTAATTCACAAACAGAAAGAACCACTATAATAATGCCACTTATTAACGAAACTAAATTATTTGTAGTTAATGCAGATATTGTCATTTCTTAATAGTAAACACCTATTGCACCAGATATTGTTTTAATTCTGAAATCTTCTAACGGTTTTGAATAAGCATCGAAATGTTTCAAATAGTAAATATCTTTAAAAAATCTAAATCGCATTAAAATTAATATTTCGAATAAATTCTAATTTGTGTATACGTTTAAACAATATCTAGGACTCTACGACACGTTCAATTTAAGAAAATTAAATTGATTTATACTAAACTACTTTATTTTAAAAACCAATAAGAAAACCATTAACATTAAAATTTTAAATTAATTATTGATAATGAATCGCAAATATAATAACTAAGAAGCTCGTTTGTTCGATACTCTTTATTATGTAGATTTATTTACTAAAAATAAAGTTCTACAATAAGAAATAAGATTTAATTATTAGTTTTATTAAATAAAACTTAAAGGAAATGGTTTTCTTTTTAAAGATATATAACTTATTATTTTAGTGGTTAACTTATTTGAAACTTTTTTGAATTTGATTTTTTCATTTTTATATCCTATTTATAGTATGTAATATCTCCATATTGGATTTTATGTTTTTTCTTTAATACTTTAGATATAGTTTTATTCTTTTTTACTTTAATAAGTTATTTACTCAAATAATAATTTTTTTAGATCCCTACTAATTATTATAGTATTATGTGATGTTTATATAAATAAAACATATTATATCATCAAAATATTAAATTAGGAAGTTTTTTTGATATAAAGATAATTTTAAAAATTGAGAATAATAGTGTTAAAAGAAAAAGAAATAAATCCAGAAATCGTAGTGAATTTATTAATAATATTGAGTTATTCTAAGAGGGTGTGTGGAGCTGTGATAATATGTAATAAACTTTTGTATTGTGAATTGTACTGCCCAATGACTTGCATAATATAGGATTAGAAAATTTTGACAAATGTCTAAAAAGGATGCATTTCATTGGTCGCAACAACAGCACATTGAATGAAAAAGTTTTTGCTGAAATAATTTGATTTGAATAATGTATCTCAGATTTCATATTATGAAGATTTTTATCGCTATTTACTTGATTTCGTTACTGATTAAAATTGAAAATAATCAGAGATAATGGATTCAATCAAATATTTTCTTAACAATAAGAGTTTTTATAATAATAAATGAATAATAGCATTATTAGTAATATATTTTAATGATAATGATTGATTGCGTTAAAATTTTTATTATTTACTCATACACAGTTCAATCTGAAACTAATTTATTTTATGAAAAGTAAATTATTCTTATTGTTTCGATCACCATTCTCATCCTTTTCTGCCACTGTTTAAAGAGAAACCATTTTAACTGATCATTATTTAAATTAATTTAGATTATATTCTTCAAGTAATGTTATTGCCTGAGTAATCAGATTAATATTTTATTACTAAGAAGACATGTTTTTGTTAGAATTCTCAGTTATAAATTGTATTATGCATCATATTTGCTTGAAAATATTTTATTTTTTGTTAATCATAATTGATAATAAATATTAATAATCATACATAATAATTACTTAAATAATAAAAAATCTTTGCAATAATATTGATGTTTCTTTGTTTGACATATTTTCCTGTTTCGCAACTTATAAAGACCAGGAATGGCCTATGTCGGTATCATGTTCTTCCTGATATTCAATATATTTGTGGAGACTACCCACATCCAAGCCAGCGTCCAATCCAAATAAATAAAAGTATGAATCAGCAATTTTAGTTACCAGCAATTTTATCAAATACCGAGGTTGCGCTTTACTTTGTGGTACAATTTAAAAACTATTATGTAATCATTGTGTAATTTAATTTGTGTACCACATAAATTTTGATGACATAAATTATAAATTTTTAGGTTCAAGTACTGCCGAGAATTGGTTATTGATAATCATTTTCAAAAGCAGAGTGCTCGTGGAAAAACCGGTGGGCCTGGCGTAAGGTTGATGAATATAATGACCACATAATCCCTAAAATCACATGTACCTCAAGGTTCAATAATCCGCACCGATTATTGGAAAGCCTATTTCAAAAGTATTTTTTTTCTACACTCATTTCATAATTTATTTTTTAGACGCTGAAGGGATTCACACAAACAGGATTGAGTCAATGTGGCAGCCGATGAAGAGGATTTTCAGGCCACTTTATGCGAATATCTCGCCAGACAGGAATGACGCTTAAATGGTGTCGATGGCTTTAAAAAGTTGCTGCGATATATACGGGAATGTTATCTCATAAAATAAATTGTTTTTAATTTATTAATTTTTATTATTGTGTTTTCCAATTGTGTTTAATTATAATTTGTACCACTTATTTTAATGTGACCATATGTTAAATTTTATGATTATGTAATGATTGCATACAAACATTATTTTTAAAATTGTATCACAAAGGAAAGCGTAACTAATACCGACAAACCCGTAATTCTATTTAACTCCAGCAGACCTGCAATTTTATTTACCAACAGACCCGAAACAAGTTTAATATTTATCGAAAATTAAAGAAAGTAGAAAAAGAAAGTAAAAAAGAAATTGACTATTTTATGCCCAATAATTGTATGCTTCCAAGTATTTTTGATTTATATAAAACCTCTTTTTAAAAATGTAATACACTTGTTTTGTATACAAAACACAGTTTAATCGATTTCATAATACAATTTTTTATATTATTTTAAATAAATTATTTTAAATCAAATGCTTTTAGGAGAACATTTACTGCCCTTTTTGAATGATTTTGGCGGAGACAAACTAATTTTCCAACAGCATAATTGTCGATGCCATGTTGCACGTTCCACTTCGCAAAGGCTACAAGACAGAAATATTGATGTTATGTCTTGGCTTCCTATTCACCAGACCTGAATCCCATCGAAAATCTTTGTGGGATACTAGTACCTTGGGTATATGCTAATGGGAAACAATATGAATCAATTTCAGAGCTGAAACGAGAGGTAATTCACTGTTGGGAAGAAATCGATAACAGCGTCCTGCCAGCACCAGTAAATTTTATGCCAAATAGAATTTATGAAGTGATTTATTCCCATGGAAATTCAACTAAATATTAAAAATCGAAAAATAATTCAAAATATATTTTTTTGTTATGATATACGTCTTTTGTAAATATGCGGTAATAAATTATTAATATTTTTTTAGGTAATTTTTACTTTTAAAAACTTTTTTCATTATATTATTTTTTAAATATATATATATATATATATACATTAGCATCGTGGCTCCTGCTCTTATTTTTCCAAAAAGAAATTTTATTTATGCATGATAATTCACTAGTACACACTTCGAAATCGACAACACAATTCTTGCATCATAATAACATCCCCGTGTGTATTTGGCCTGGAAATTCTCCTGATGCCAATATTATAGAAAATTTATGGAGCTATATGTCTTGGGAATTGAAAAATGTATTGGTTCACAATGCTAATGAGTATTGGAAGGAAATCCAAGATGATTGGTACAATATTCCAACGGATTATATACATGGATTATTTGAATCATTACCTGATAGAATGACTGCTATTGTCAAAGCCAGAGGTGGGACAACAAGATTTTAGTACTTTGAGTGATTTCGGATATGTAATAAAGTTGTCTGATTAATAATATATGAATATGTGTATTAAATCTTTTGAAAATGAAATTTCTTAATAAAATAAATTTGGTGAACAGACTTAATTAAAGGATTATACATATATAGGATTAATATATTGTTATATTACTTATACAGTCGAACCTCTATATAACGACACCCCAAGGGACCGAAGGAAAGTGTCGTTAAATAGAGGATTTTAAGAAATGTTTTTTCTAATTACGTAAATGATAAAAATCGAGAGATTTTACTTATAAAATATAACACAAAGAATATACAAAACAATATATTATAATTAATTTTTATTAAAATCAAATAAAGTTGTTTTTTTCATTTCTTTTAATCGATTTTTAGAAATAATATCATGAAGCTTGTCACAAGCATTAATTATCACTGGATCAACATTTTCTTGCATATAACGTCGCATAATTTCCCAAGCGTTAAATGCTGTCTTAGCTAAAACAGGAGGTAATTCTGATTTATCTAAATCACCACTTTCTTTTTTTTTCTTCATCATTCACCGACGCCACTATTTCCTCTATGCTGATGACACCACCTGTAACCAAATATTGATCGGCTGCAATATACATGTCCAATCTCAGTAGACATTGTTTTCGATTCTTTTAAATTTTGAAAAAGCACCGAAACTTCATTATTTGTATTTGTTTCATCTGATAAATCTTGGCAGTTCATAAATTTTGCTTTATGTAAACAATTCTTGTTAGTATTTGATGTTACTGCTTCCCATGCTCGGTGAAGAAAGATTAATTAATTAATCAAGAATATTAATTGTCAATGGATTTTCATTGTCCATTGAATTGATTTTTTGGCGCAATAACAAACGTTTATAATGGGTTTTCAGATTTTGGATTATTCCTTGATCCATAAGCTGTGCTTCAGCCGAGGTATTCGGTAAAAAAACTTTAAATTAATGTTATCCAAATGTACATTTGGTGGATGTGCAGAACAGTTGTCAATATAAAGTAAATATTTTTTATTACCTATTTTAAGTTTTGTATCCCATTCTTTGAGCCATTTTTCAAAAATACTGGCAGTCATTCATGCTTTACTGTTGGCAGCATATTTAAATGGAATTTTTGTATTCTTAAAGGATCTTGGATTTTCTGATTTGTCAATAATGAACAAAGGCAACTTTTCATTTCCAGTCATATTAGCACCAGCCAAAACCGTTATTCTCTCTTTCCTCATTTTGCCTGTCGTACATCGTTCTCCTCTTAAAGCCAAAGTCTTTTTCGGCAACAGTTTCCAGAAAAGACCAGTTTCGTCCACGTTGAATACATCATTTGGATGATATTTCCCAATATTTTTTTGGAGCACATCTTGCTGCCTATTATTGAGATCAATTATATTAATTGAACCAGCCTCTCCTTGATACGACTTGAACACGATGGAATGAAGTGGAAAAAACTTTTGAAACCATCCGTTACTTGCCAGAAAGTCGTTTATCTTTAAAGCTGTGGCAAGAGTTCTGGCTTTTTCCTGTAAAAGAAGGTCAGTGACTGGAATGTTGTGGTTTTTAGATTGTTTAAACCACATTAGAATCGCCTGATCGAGACATTCATGTCGACTTTGAAATATTCTTTTTCGTATTAGTCCATTATTATCTAACATAGTGGCATTTTCGAATTGGAATTTAGAATCGCAATAATGGTGGTTCTGGGGACTCCAAAACGTTTGGCCAATTCTGTATGGCTAGAATTTTTAGATGTAGCTTCGATAATCTGTTTTTTTCATACAATGTTAAGATGCGCCTCTTTAAACGTTTTGGCTCCATTACACGGATTTCTATTTCTATAAATATTAATGAATTAAATATCAATAATTATTAATAAATAATGATAAATCAATAAATAATACATAAATCATAATGTATATAAATCATAATTTGAAATGTTTGCATAATGATTTTAAAAAATTAAAACAAATTGAGTGTCGTTAAATAAAGTTTAAATTTAATGTAAATGTTTATTTGTTATTAAAAATAATGTCCTTAAATAGAGGATGTTGTTAAGTAGAAATTTCGTTAAATAGAGGTTCGACTGTGTGGAGACTTAGATCAATAACAACAGCAGGACCAGGACCAAGTACAGCTCCAATCAATTTGGACAACCAGTAGATATAGTACACCCTGAAAAACTCTTTATCCTGAAAAACTTTAATATTTGTGTGACAATCCTGAAAAACTCTGACATTTGTGTATTATTTGTAAATTTTTAATCGTGTTTATCGTCACAATTTCTATCAAATTATTCTGTTCTGTTGTGCTTGCAAAAGATATATATATATTGTATACATGTTTTGAAATAATGTAAACCAATTTTGATCGAAAAATAATAAAGTGATAATTAAAATAATAATTAAAAGTAAATAATAATAAATTAAAAGTAGATTATATAATAAACAAGATATATTAGGATGAGTCATAATAACTCGCGTTTTTTAAGACTTTATAATGAAAAACAAAAAATAAAAATTATAAAACATTTATTCATCAAAATATAAACCATTGTATTTTACTGTCTTTAACCATCATTCGGCCAGACATTTTATTCCTCTGTTATACCATGCAGCGTCCTTGGAAGCAAAAAATTCGAGACAACCATTTTCCA